>CAUYQU010092610.1:0-53780 GCA_963574635.1 Cheracebus regulus
TTCCTCTTTCTTTCTCTCTTTCATTCTTTTTTCTTTCTTTTGCTGTTTCTTTCTTTCTCCTCTTCTCTCTTTTTCTAAAATCTCTTCCTCTTTCTTTCTCTTTCATTCTTTTTTCTTTCTTTTGCTGTTTCTTTCTTTCTCCTTTTCTCTCTGTTTCTAAAATCTCTTCCTCTTTCTTTCTCTCTTTCATTCTTTTTATTCTAAAAAAAAAAAGTGGCCCTGAAAAGAAAAACAAGAGTTTGTTTATTGAGGAAACATAAAGAAGCCTAAAGAAGTGATAGTTTCCAGCCAGCAGGTAGAAGTAAAGAAAAATCATAGCAGAATGTGAATTTTTTGCCACTTGGAGCCCTGCTGCATATGCATCCATTTTCTACTTCATTTAAGAATAAGAAGTAATTTATAAAATTATTTCAGTAACCACTCCAGCCAAGAAAAAGGCTGCAAGGGTGAGATAAAACTTTAAAAATGTAATTAATTTGTGGTGTGAGGCTTTGGACAAGAAACATGTAACCTTCAGCAGAAATAAATCTTGGAGGATACATGAAGCCTGTGAAATGTTTTCAATTTACAAATTAGGGAACTTTGATCACCTTAGTTATGGCTACCATTAAACCATCAGATACTTGATTATGCATTGATCTGTTACATTTTCAAAAACTGCATTAATAGTTATTTATCTAAATACTGAACACCTCTAAGATAACAAAAGAGTGAGCACAACTTCTAAGGAGGTGATTATTCAACAAATTGACTTTTACTTTGTATACATCCTTCATCCAGGATTATTCTTTTTTTTTTTTTTATCTTTGAGACAGAGTCTTGTTCCATCACCAGGCACCAGGCTGGAGTGCAGTGGTGCAATCTCCGCTCACTATAACCTCTGCCTCCCAGGTTCAAGCAATTCTCCTGCCTCAGCCTCCTGAGTAGCTGGGACTACAGACACGCGTCACCACGTGCAGCTAATTTTCGTATTTTTAGTAGAGAAGGGGTTTCACTATGTTGGCCAGGATGGTCTTGATCTCTTGACCTCGTGATCTGCCCGCTTCGGCCTCCCAAAGTACTGGGATTACAGGTGGGGTTATTCTTTATAACACCTGTCTTAGTCTATTTGGTGTGCTGTAACAAGCTACCATAAACTGGGCAGCTTATAAACAACAGACGTTTGTTTCTCACACTTTTAGAGGATAAGTCTAAGATGAAGGTTCCAGCAGATTTGGTGA
This sequence comes from Cheracebus regulus, assembly GCA_963574635.1. Taxonomy (NCBI): domain Eukaryota; kingdom Metazoa; phylum Chordata; class Mammalia; order Primates; family Pitheciidae; genus Cheracebus; species Cheracebus regulus. Next base: position 1,221 of record CAUYQU010092610.1, read on the forward strand.
CTAGTGAGGGCCTGCTTACTGGTTCAGAGATGATGCCTACTAGTTGTATCCTCGTGTGGGAGGAGTGGGGAGGCAGCTCTCTGGGATCTCTTTTATAAGGCTGCTAGTCCCATTCATGAGCCTTCATGGTCTAATCACTTCCCAAAGGCCCGCCTCCAAATAGCACCACATTGGTGATTAAGTTTCAATATATGTATTGGGGAGAAAAGAAACTTACAGACCATAGAAACACCCCATGTCCCTTTCCCAAACAAATCCTTTTCTTTATCCTCATGTTTGCAGATAAATGAAGATAGTAATAAAGGTGCAGCAAAAGGAATAACATGAGCAACAAAAGGAACAGCTGAAATCACAGAATGGTGGGGTTGAGAGAAACCTGAATTATCTAGTTTGACTTTCCAACTGGGCATATCAGAAGATGTTGGCCCTTAAAGAGAAATTGACTCTTCCAAAGTCACAAAAGTTTGTGTAATATCTGACATTAGAACTCAGGATTATTGGATTCAGTATTTCAAACTACCTCTTCACTTCAGCTTAGTATACAACAGGTCTGGTTCCACCTCTATGGGACCCACTACCCTTCTCTTATTCTGACTTTGTTGCATTCTTCCATTGCATGGCTAGAATATGACCCAAAAAAAGGCAAGTGAGAAACTGGATGATTTAGTTAATCTCACACATTTATCAAATTAGTGTGCATGCAACCAACTTGAATGCTTTCTCATGAGTTTATTGAGGAAAATAGTTGTTTTGACATTCAGTCGTTCTAAACTGGATATTTTTTATTTCTTTATACATTTGAATCTGTATCCTTTCCTATGCATTCAATAATTAGAATATAGAGGTGAATATTAATTTGGTCTATAGTAACTTGTGACAGGAAATGGAAGGCAGCAAAGTTATATACAAGATAGGTCTCAGTTCTTTGAGGAGTGTATTAGCATTCTTGTATAGCTTATGCTTTTCCCAGCTATTATGTGAAAATCAAGTATTTCAGAAATACTTGGGACTAAGTTACTAAAAGACTATGTCTCACTTGTGAAATACTTCCACAGGCTATTGTGAACCATGTTGACGTGAGTGATTTACAGTTATGTCTTCATTTGTTATCTTACAAGTTTTCTGGTATAATACTGTTATCTGTCATGACTGGAAGGTTTATTATTTCTTCAGACTCCTCTCTCTCTCCTAGTTAATATTTGTCACTGTTAAATGTGATGAGTCTCTCCCAGATGTGACTTTCAGACTTCGGCATCTCTTTACTCACTCTCTGTGACTTTTCTTTGCTATCTTGTTAAGTTCTCCCAAGGGACATTTTCTTGGTTGTGGATGATGATTCCATTCTTCTGCTTTTGCTTTTTTTCACCATGACATCCTTTGTGGAACCACACAAGCAAGCAGCAGTTTTTATTTAAAAAACATCAATATGCTGTGGGAGTCCCTCAAAAGAGATTGTCTTCTTCTTTCCATTTTCTCTTAAAAAGTATTTTCATGTTTACGAATCTGAATCACCATTTGGAAGACTGAGAAGCATATTATTATTAATAAAATGAGTGAAGATTTATTGAGTGTTTGCTATGTGCTAGCCATTCTGCGAAGTTATATAGGACTCACTCAATATATATTTCTGTAAAGAAAAAAACACTGTCTTGAATACTGCAGCTATAGCAATTCTTGAAATCCACGATTCTTTCATCTTCGTTCTTCTTTTTCACTATTTCGTTTATGGCTGTTTTAGTCCTTTTGTTTTTCAATGTCAATTTTAGAATTATATTGTGGAACTATAATCTAATCTAATTCCTTATAACAATCTAAGAGATAGTAATGTTAGCTCCTTTTATAGATGAAGCAAATATTTTGCCTGAGTCTTCAATAGCAGTAAGTGGCAGAGCAGGTTTTGAAGGCAAGTCCGACTCCATTGTTAGTGTTCTGAACAAACTTAACATATGCTTCCCCACTGGATTGCCTTATCTCTGCTGGAGAGTTTCAAAGTTAAGTCATTACACAAGTGGTTTCAGTAGGGAAAGTGTGTTACTGATGACAATTGTGTTCTACAGTGGCATATCTATAAAAACCACACAAAAGGTATTTGGACTTCAAAAAAATGTTTTAATGTTACATTTGAAGTTATATATGACTCACTCAATATATATTTCTGTAAAGAAAAAAAAATGCTGTCTTGAATACTGCAGCTATAGCAATTCTTGAAATCCATGTGATTCTTTCATCTTCATTCTTCTTTTTCAATATTTCGTTTATGGCCTTTTTAGTCCTTTTGTTTTTCAATGTCAATTTTAGAATTATATTGTGGAATTATAAAAATTAAGTAAAATCAGTTGGAAACTGTAAGACATACAAACAATATATATATATTTAAATAAATTATGCAAATGGGTAAATACATATGTACATGCAGTTTCTTGTTATTTAATAAACTTTTTATAAGCTTTCTGAGTTACACCACTCTATCATATAAGTAGACAGTACAAACTCAGTTTTAACAAAAAGCATCTTTGAAAGTTAATAACTCCAAATAATGAGTCCCAGCATTTTCATTACCACTTTATTGTGTTTGTTATGAATTATTAAAGGTTTTTCCTCCCAAATTATAGTTAATAATGGCAATGTATCAATTTCATATATTTAAGTGGTTGGGCAACTGTGAATCAGAACCAATGGATATTAAGAGCTATGGAGTGTAGACACCGGTGCTTTGTACAGCATAGAGACTTATTAACTAATTAAATAATGAAACAGAACACCTTCATTTTATAATTGACTACAATGGATTCAACTTTTTCCCCTGCATTCATATGGAATTACAGACCCTACTGGAGGACAAAGATCTCCCTAATTGCCTCAGTTTCCTGTGGTGTACACCCTAGGAGGGCTAACACCATTTTGGGACTGGCTGTGAGTGATAAATGAAGAAGTTAAATAACTCATTCAACTGACACTAAATTATAAAACTTCGGTTGGCCCTTTTAAGGCTATGAATTAGCTTGGCACTAACACAGGGACAGGAGCTGTGGGGCTGTGCCCTGTGTGGGTGGAAAACCAGCATTAAATCACCACCTTTGTGACTCTTTGTAACCAGCACTCAGAGGATCTAGGACCAGAAGTTTCCTTTTTTCCTTGACGTGGTACCTTTTATGAAAAGCATGGAGAAAGGGGCTGGGCAATGTGCCTGAATACATTATTTCACCACCGCTTAGTTCCTACTTACTTCTTTCACTAGAAACAAGGACATTTTTTAAACTAGGACCAAAGCTTTCCCTTCCCTTCCTTGTGGTGGGGCAATAAACATGAAGAGATGAATCTTATGAAAGCCAGTGCAAGAGGAGATGGGGGCTGGAGATGGATGTTTCTCCTAAGAGTCTGTAGAAAAGCTGTTCCTTATAAATAGAGCAGTTGCTGTTATGAAGCAGAAAACCACATTGTTCCTTTCTTTAGTTCTGAATGGAGTTGCTTAAGCTTTCAGAGTTAAGTGTGAAAAAGGCAAGAGAAAGAATATATCCTTGTTAAATGACTCTAAAAAAAAATTAAGGACAGTTCTGCCAGTTATAAAATGTTTAGAATTCATGAATGAGAATATATGGTTTTAATTTTTGAACAATAATCTAAAAGGAAGTTCACCAAAAGGGTAATACTATAGCAAATTGAATGTGCAACCTCTCAGCATCAGGGAAAATCAGAGCAACATCATCACTCTTTTCAATACTCTGATTTAAAAAAAGTATTCAAATTATTAGCATTTATCAGTCACTTCTAACTTAGTTGGTCTTGTAGGATGGGAAGACATAGCCAGGACCCCAATGACCTAATTTTATCCCAATATTGAATTTCTTAAATTATTTATGCAAAAACATACTCCAAGGCAAAAGCATACTTCATTATTGGTGTTCATTCATTCATTCATTTATTCTTACTAAGGATGTCAGATATATCATGTCCTATGTGACATTCTGAGAAGAACCATGCTTAAGCTCCTTGACCCTTTAGCACAAAATCTAAGTTAGAGACAGGCCCAGGCAGCTGGTTCGACTATTCCCTGTGGTCTTTCCTCTGGTTCCTGCTTGGCATTCAGAAACACAGCTTACGTGTGAGAGTTGCCTTTAGGCCCTAACCTACTACAATGGTTTCACATTTGAGAAAGGCAGAAAGCACAGAAGAAAAGCGGCTAAAATCAGACAAATGAGAATCTAATTTCCAGTTTAATTTTAAATGGGTAATCTCTTTCATCTTCCCACTCAAAGCTTCATTCACTATTATAGGTACCCAATCATGAGTCTCTAATGACTCCATCTGGAGAGCAGGGAGAGCTGTCCTTGAGTACTTTCTAGTACAGAGTAGAATATCCCTGATTAATCATTCACTTTTATATGATGTATATGTAATTAAAATGTTCATAATACAATATATAATTTTTGTAGCATAAATTTAAGCAGGACTTATAATGAAATTTCAATATTAGAAAAATGATTTTATAAAAATATAAATCTTCATTGCTCACTACATTTCAAAGTTAAATGTATTCTAAATATTCCAGAGTATATGTATGGTGGAAGTGAAATTTCTACAGTGTAAGTGTTGAACATGTCTACTGTATTAAATATATAAGAAAGATAATAGTGAACATTTCCTAGAAAAAAGATATCTGTTTCTAATATAAAGTTACATGTGTGAGAAAGCAGATTATTTGGTGGTAGTGGTGGATGGAAAAGGATTATTTAATTTGATATTCAAGAATGTAAGCTGTTATATGCTACCAGAGGGCATTTTAAAAAAATTGATATAATAAAGAGACACTCCGTGATGTGCATTTGGAGACAAAAGGTAGTTTCCAAAACAGGTGGCAATAGCAGATCTGGATGAGGAAATTCCATGAGTATTTATGCAAGTATGCTCCTGGAGGAGGCCCTTCTTGGCACTACGCAAAAGAAGTAAGAGTGGAATATTGACTTGTACTAATAAATTTAAATATTTTATGTACACCCCAACTTTCTCAGGCATTGCATTGCATCATTCATTCATTTGGCAGGCTTTTATTGAGCATTATGTATAGTAGCTGTTGAAAAGGACACAAAAGAAATGTTGCAATTAAGTTATAAGTTGTGCAGTGCAAACTGGTGCTTTATAAGACATTCATACAGAATAGTTAAGAAGTGATTAAAGCAATATAAAATATACTCATGGATTCAGAGAAATGGAAAACACTCATGAGCTGATAACCAGAAATGTTTGTTTTTTATTTTACTTTATTTTCTCCCCCTGGGCTTTGAAGAATAGGTGGGATTTGGATAGTGATATAGTTTGAATGTATCCCCTAAAGTTCATGTGTTGAAAACTTGATCCCCAGTGTGGTGACCTTGGGAGGTGAGACCTTTAAGAGATGATTAGGTCATAAGGGCTCTACCTGCCTGCATGAAAGGATTAAGGTGGTTGTCTCAGGAGTGAGTTCTTTACAAAAGGATGACTTTGGCCTCTTTTTCACTCTCTCTCTCCCTGCTCTTTGCTCTTCCACCTCTGCCATGGAGATGATGCAACACGAAGGCCCTGACCAGTGGCTAGCCCCTTGATCTTGGACTTTCTCGTCTCTAGAACTATGAGCTGAAAATTTTCTGTTCGTTATAAATTACCTAGTCTGTGGTATTTTGCTATAATAGCACAAAGCAGACAAAGATGGATAGATAGAGAAGAATGGAAAAGGATTACTATTGGGGTAGGTGTGAATGTGTACATGTGCGAAGGGGTATATGGAGTGCATTTCTGAAAAAGTGAAGAGGAGAGATGCTAGAGGCTCCTACTGATGAGTAATGGCAGCTACGTGTTCATGCATAAGCGAGGGTATAATTATAATGAGACTGTTAGCTGAAGACATTCGATTTGTTCTTCTGAATATGAAATAAATATTAGAGATTTTGGAATCAGAAAATGGCATGATGATTTTCCCAGTGTTTAAGGTTGGTAATGGAAGGAAGATGCGGTAAGAAAACGTATAGGTAAAAGACCATTGACATAGTAAGGTGGATTTGTTGAGGCTTATATTGATGGTTTGGCTAAAGAGAGAGAAGGAAAGAGTCGGGTGAAGAAAACAGTCCGGGAGGCCTCTGAGGTTTTGAACCACCGAAGACACTGGGAGAATGTGTCAGCACTGATGAAAATGTGGTTCAAATGAAAGGTTTCAGAGGATGTGGTAGTAGAGAAAATGGTCAGGTAGGTGTCATTTTTTAGAATTCAAATTTATAATAGATCTTATAAAAAGAAGCAGAGGCTTCTTTTATTATTTTTGTGGCAGAGATATTCAAATGTCTGAAAAGAAAACTAAAGTTTAAATTAAGAGAAAAATCTGACACTGTGTGTAGCATTGAACAAGTCACTTCACTTCTTGTGACCTCGGTTTCCTGATACATCAAATGTAGGATCGGATGAGTCACCTCTGGGTCTCCTCCGGTTCTGACATTCTATGGATCCATGAAATAGGCTTGGCACCTGTTTTCAATTTAAGATCTAACATGAATTTCCTTATTCTTTAAACTTGCCTTTCTAGTAAGCTGCCACATTTATTACCAGGCTTGTAGTCATTTCCTTTTATTCTAAAGAGAATATATATTCAGTTTCTTAGCTCTAGGTTTTCTGCATTACACTCTCACAGTGTTGAAACCATTTTGTGGGAACAGCTGCTAAAGTCATCTTTCAGTTTAGACGTGGTCATGGTTGTGAAGTGACACTGGTCAGGCTATCATTGGAATATTCAACCTGAGACAGTGGTTTCCCTGCTTTGACGAGAATTCAAAGTGATGTTTTATAGCACTGGAAGCTGTTTTAACTTATCTGGAACAATAGGCATGCCTCGTGACAGCCCTTTATCCTGGACTTCATTATTTCCACCTTGGACTTCCTCAACTCTAACTTCTACCATTCTAGTAGAGGTCTCATTGCAGGACTCAAATAATCTGTTTCTCGTTACTCACTTGTTTCTTTTTTACTTCTTTTCTTTATGTTCAGTTACCACAGCATTAACCATCATCATTATCAGTCATCCAATTTAGCCATGCTTTCAGCCAAGCACCTAAGAAAAATGAGGATAGGCTTAGAGGAAGAATAACATGAGGCCTAAACACATTCTGGTAGAATTGGGTGGGGAAGGGGAGAATTCTGACTCTCTCTTTACATGGCAAAGAGATGCTTTTTTTGGGGGGGTGTCAGACAAAAGTACAATATGACCCCTAAGGCACCCACAACTCCTAAATAGGAAATAGGCAGGGATCCTTTGTCAACCTGTTGTAGATGGAACCTACATCATTGTAGACACAAGGGAAGATTTCTCTTTGTGGATTCTGAATGTACCTGACTCTCTGGTGGATTAAAATATGAAAGAGGATTCATGATAAGGCCATCCTGCTTATAAGGTGTCTTACATATGTACCGTTTCCGAGGCCCCCTGAACTATCTGATCTATCAACACATCATGCTACAGAAAAACGTGAAAGCATCCAAAGAGAACAGTTCTCAACTTAGACATTTACCCAGATCACCCAGCCTCCCACCACCTCAACCCATTACCCCTGCTCTTTGATGCTTCTGATTGCATTCCAGATCCCCATGTCTGCCCCAGGCTTCCTTGGTGCGTTGGTGACTCTTTGATATTCCAGGTCTGTTTCAGTGAATAGGCCCCTTCTAAATGTTAATATTCAAAATATTTAACAGCACATACTGTCATCAGCACTGACCAATGAGGATGCTGGCTATAAACAGCCAAATGGCAACTCAGGGCATTCCCAGTAAATGTCTCTCCATTTCCTCTATTGGATCCAGGTTCAGGCTTCTTGGCAGTTCTCAGAAAGAAGCTGCTTCCTTCTTGAGTCTCACAGGACAGCCACCAAGTGCCCTCATCTTCTCTGTCAACTCCCCATCTCCATCCCCCAACAGATAAGATGGGTGTAACAACACGAACATTAGCATATTATCAAGTTTCCCTATCTGTAACTTTACTTATGCGGCAGGTAGAGGTTCCTCCTCTCATTTCTGGTGGGGAAGCATAGCAGACGCTTTTGACATCCCACGCATGTGCCTTCAGGCCTCATAGTTTCCATTGGGAACCACATAACTTCTGCATGCTGGCAATAATCTCTTTCACTGAAGACTTCGGAGGATGGAATCTGCTCTGCCCTGTGTGCCTGGCAGAAAGGCAGTGCCAGAAAATAAATGTACCTCTCAGGACTTGGTGGATAAAAATCCAGATTCTCTAGCCTCTAGGGGGCGAAAGCTCTGAGGTTTGTAATCTTCACTGGCTCCCAAGGACCCCCAGTGGGCTTAAGCATGAGGGTTTGAAAACACTAGTCATAGGGCACCTTCCCTTCATGTCGTGCTTCCCCATTCCCCTGGCAGTGTTTACTGGGATCACTTTCCAAATAAATTGCTTGCACTTGGATCATTGGCTTAGGGTCCACTTCTAGGAAAGCCCAAATTGAGATAAAAAGAACTTTTTAAATTCATTCATTCAAATACTGAGCATGTACTAGATATTACATATTATTTAATGATACAGGAGTGAATAAATCAAACAAAAACCCCTACCTTCTCAGAGCTTATAACAAATATAATAATTCATTTATATACAGAACGTTAGAAGTTTATGTGTTATAGGAGAAACTGAGGCAGAATAAAGGGGTTGGGAAGTGTGGAGGTAGAGGTGTGGGTTGCAAGTATTAACAGAATAGTCAGAGTAGGTGTCACTGAGAAAGGAACATTTGACCAAATACTTGAAGGGGGTGAGAGACACAGCCATTCGGATATTGCAGACAAATCACTGTGGCCTGAGGAAAGAGCAAGAGCAAAGATTCTGAGGTGAGGACACGTCTGGCATGTTTGAGGAACAGCAAGAAGGCTGATTTTAATAAGTGATGACTGAGGGGGAAAAGAGTAAAGATGAGATATGAGCGGTAGCAAAGGCCAGATGACAAAGGGCTAGTAGTCTCCTTGTAAAGACTGAATAAAATGCGGAGCCATGAGACTTTGGAGAAGAGCAGCAAGATAATCTGACTTACATGTATTTTAAGGGCATGATTCAGACTGCTGTTGGAAAGAACCATGGGCAAGGATGTTACATACAGTCATAGAGGTTGCACTTTATACGGGGACATTCAATCTGGACTCTGCTTGCCCCACCATGTAGCCTGGCCTGGGATTATGTCTGTCTGGAGGAAGAGGCACCTTTTCCTGATTCTTAAAAAGCTGCCATATGACCTAGCAGTAGCTGACTAAGCAGACAAGGAGGAAGAATAAAGAAGAGTAGATAGGAACAGGTAGAAGACGATTAAAATCATTCAGAATGGAGATGATGAAGGCTAGGACCAGGTGGTAGTAGAAGAGATGGTAAACAGTGGTTCCATCATGGACAGATTGAAGACAATCTGTGGCAGCATATTGCCTCAGATTGGAAATGAGTATATTAGTTCTCTGTTGCTGCAATAACAAATCATGACAAACGTAGTGTCTTAAAACAGCATAAACATATTATCTTATAATTCTGGAGGTCAAAAGTCTAAAATCAGTTTTACTGGGCTAAAGTCAAGGTGTCAACAGGGCTGATTCCATTTAGAGGCCAAGTGAAGAATCTGTTCCTTGCCTTTTTCATCTTCAAAAAGCCAGCTATATTCCTTGGTTTATGACGACTCCTTCTGTCTACAAAGCATATCACCTTGGTCTCTCCTTCCATCATCACACTGACTTTTTCTCTGACTGTCTCCTTCCTGCAAAGATTATTGTGATTACATTGGCTCCTGCCAGATAATCCAAGATAATTTCTGTGTCTCAAGATCCTTAATTTAGTCACATTTGCAAATTTCATTTGCCATAAAAAGGTTCTAGAGATTAAAATGTGGACGTATTTGCGGGAGAGGGGGGCATTATTTACTCTACCACATGGAGTGTAAGAGGAAGAGAGCTTAATTTCATGTTTTATTGTCCTGAACAACAGGAATGATGGATTTGTCATTGTGTTGTATGCAAACGCCAGCTGTTAGAAACTGGGTTCACCCAACATGGTGATTCGCACGTGGCCTTCTTGCCCTTGCCCCACATGTTCATAGCAATATGGCTGTACCCATATATTCCCATGTGTGTAGAACATCATGGCACCCTGCATTTGCATATTAAAAGGCTAGGGTGGGAAGGCCAGTTTTTTAGAGGGCTATGTGAATGACATGCCTCATCAAAGCAATCCCCTGAGCCCTGTGTAAATCAGACACTGTGTCGTCCAGCCTCTGTGTATATACCTGGCTGGTATCCTTGGCAGGTAGGGTTCCCTCTCTGGCTTTGGAGCCCCTCCTCTCTCTGTCTCTGTACAGGGGAGCATCCTCCTTCTCCCTTTCTTCTTGCCCTTTCTTGCCTATTAAACTCTCACTCCTTAAAACCACTCCACGTGTGTCCCTGTCGTCTTACCTAATTCGACATGAGACAAGAGCCCTGGTGTTCTTCCACTCATCAGAGCCATTTCAATTGCAGATGAAGCCACTTCCTGAAGGGGGCTTAGGGGAGGGAAGACTAGGTGTTCAGTACAAACATGTTAATGTTGAGATGTATATGTTCATGTCTAAGACGGTCTTTTGATGTCTCAACCTGGCTAGGCCCTCAATTATTCAACTGTAGTGGGGAAATGATTTCTTTGGGTTCCTGGCTGACATCTCTGTAACAAAAAACACATCAATGAGGGTAAAACATAAAAATCTATTTGCATAAGTTTTATGTGAAATGGGAGTCTTCAGAAATGAAGATCGCAATGACCTAGGGAAAACTTCGTGTTTGTGCAAAGTCATGCAGAAGTAGGATTGGAAGACAAAAGGGTCTGATCACGTGGTAATAAACTGGGGGGAACTTAGCAAGACCTGTTCGTTCAGATGCATTTTGGCCTTGCTATGTGACACTCCTTTGCTCCAGGTATAGGGTGGAATAATTTTACAAGAAGGTCTTCAAGAGGGCAAGGAGAGAGAACATCAGAGAGAAACCTACCTAGGTTGTTTAGCTGCAGGGAGAAAGGGGAGAGGGGAATTTCAATTTCTATGGCCTGCTTAAGGAGAAAGGGGGAAGGATAAGGTCAGAAAAACCTGTCTGTTTCTGTGGTTTTCTTGATTTCTTTCAGCTTAAAATATTTAATATGCCAAGGTGCCATGTATCAGGGTAGTGTTGCCCGCACCCCACCATAATCAAACATTAATCTAAGTGTTGTGAAGACATTTTGTAGAAGTCGTTAAAGTCTATAACCAACTGACTTTCATAAGGGAGATCATCATAGAAAATCTGAGTGGGCCTAACTCAATCAGCTGAAAGACCTTAAACGCATTGCTGAGATTTTTCCTGGTGAAAATAATTTCTACATTCTTCTGCATCCTCAGTCTTATAGGAGAGTTCCAGCCCGCTCTTCCTGGTGACCTGCCCTGTGGATTTCAGGTTTGCCTTTTTGACCCCTACAACTACATAAGCCAGTTCTTTGCAGTACATCTCTTAATATATAGCTCCTACTGGTCCTGCCTCTGTGGGAAACTGACCCATACAATGTTCAAATGCAGATGTTGAGCAGCAAGTGGGCTAGACGTATCTGTAGTTTAAGGGGAAGCTTCAGTTTGCAGGCATAGGTTATTTTAGCATAATAATCCTTCTGTTTTCAAAAAAATCCTTCTGTCTTTAAAAAGTTATGCAATAAATAGTTTATTAACAATAACAAAAATAAATAGTTTATTAACAATAGCAAAATAGAATTTGTGTAAAAGCATCATTCAGAAAAGTGTCAAATTCAAAATTCGGGGCAAAAAGTTCAGTCAGTTTTGGCCACAAAAGGATAAAAATGGCAGTCTGGCTTCTGGCCCTTTTGAATAGAGTAAGGTATGGGGTGAAGATGGAAACAGAGTGATGAGGTGGGAAAGAAAGGAAGGAATGGGATCAGGTAGGCAGAGAATTCTTGTTGTTTATGAGGTGGGCTCTAGTAAAAAAGATACCCATTGGGAAAATCAGGAAATGTTTCCTATTTCCCTTAAACTCAGAGTATGTGCATAACTTGCTATCAAAAAGATTGTATTATTTCTGGGAATCACCCAAACCTGCACTCCTTTCTATATATCATGAAGTAAAATGGTGGTTTGTATTTATATTTACTCCAGGAGTGGCATCTGGGCAAGAGAAAATGGGGGTTTGAAGAGTGAAGTGATGGGAGAGAGTGGTGGCATTGATTCTCTCGGATGGAAACAGTTACATTAGACAACAAATTAAATGTGGAGAGTGAGGAAGGAGAAACTGAGTCTTGTTCTCTCTAGCCCTCAAGAGCCAACCAAAGGGACACACAGTCATATAATGTTCTGCCAGGAAGAGGTCCCGGATCCAGGCTAAAGGAAAGGTTTTTGCTGGGAAAATAGTCCTTTGATAATAGGAAAAGTTGGGTCAGGGGTAAGACTGCAGGCAGGGTATTTGAAGGGAAAAAGAAGCATCCAGAAGGTGAGATTTAAAATTAAAGCATAACCATAACAGTTTTGTTACCTGATGTGCAGTGAGTCAGCATACCAAGACACCAGATGCCGTAGCAGAGAAAGAGTTTAACAATCACAGGGCTACCAAATGGGGAGACAAGAGGACACCCCAAATCCAGCTCCCTGAGAAGTTTGCAGATGGGTTTCTAAGGGCTCTAGACAGATGATGAGCTAAAATGTGGGGCTGCGATTGGTTGAGAAGTGAGGGGTGACGTCATAAAACAGGGAGATAAAGAGGAAACCACATACCTGTGCTGAGTCCATTCCTCAATGCAGGTCTTCAGGCCAGTTGGCATCCGCTGATGTGTTGAATCCAAGTCTGAAAAACACCTTGAGCGATTCTTGGGTAAAAAGGTCCAGCCTATAGATAGAGATTCTATCCATAGGACCAACGGAGGAGCGGGTGGTCAGTGTGCTACATGATGCTCCGTTAGTTAGCAGCTGCATGGAATTCTGTGTCGAAGTGCACTAGCGCACCCTCAGTATATATACCTGGCTGGTATCCTTGGTAGGTGGGGTGCTCTCTCTGGCTTTGACGCCCCCACCCCAGTGTCTCTGTACAGGGGTGCTTTTTCCTTCTCTCGTTCTTCTTGCCCCTTCTTGCCTATTAAACTCTCTGCTCCTTAAAACCATTCCACGTATGTCCCTGTCATCTTATCTTATTCGACGTGAGACAAGAGCCCTGGTGTTCTTCCACTCATCAGAACCATTTCAAATGCAAGGGAAGCCAGTTTGTGAAGGGGGCTTAGGGGAGGGAAGACAGTTAGGTCATTGCCTAACTGTAATTATGCCTAAAGCCTGACTTGTAATTACTAACTGTGAGGGTGATTTCAAAAGGAGTGTGATGCCACATGAGTAAGATAGCAGAAAGAACACTGGATCCATGTTGGCGGCAGACAGGGAGGTTGGCAAAGCTCCAACAACTGGGACAATACCTTGTCCCCTTATGTGACCCTTCCACCTTGGGCCTGCACTGTGCCCTCCCTTGCAGCTCTCTGATGGCTAAGGGAAAACTCAGCATGCCAGGTTCACCCAGATGAGATGCAGAAAATAGGTTTCCAGAAGAGATCAAGCTACATGCATGCAGCTTGAGGACACCCATATGATCCCAGGAAGGGAGATAGAGAAACTTGAGAGGGTTTAGGGATCTTCTCGGCACCCCTATTTCTATAAGACAATGGGTAAACTGTTTAAGATAAGTTTAATATGTGCAGTTTCACAGCAGTGATAAATAAAACCTTTGTAAACTAGTGTCATCTGAAAGAAAAGTGAAAACAGAAAAAGACCTAAGAGTGGGAAAACTCAGATACTTTATCTAGGCTATGTCTCAATTAAGCTATGTAAACTTGTTCTAGTCACTTCTATTTGGGAGTACAAGTTTCCTCATATATCCTCTGTTCCACTGAAGGTTGTTAGGATCAAATGCAAAAAAAAAAAAGTAAAGTTAGAAAACATCGCAAAAGTAAAGGTTGATTATTGTTACTATTTCTCTATTTTGCCCCATCATGTCAAGAAAAAACAACCAACCAACCAACCAAAAAACTCCTCAACTTAAAAATGAAAAAAACAAAAAACTAGGAAAGTTATATTAAATTGAATTTTCAAATTAGATACCTACTGCATAAATTTATTGAATAATTACTCTAAGACCCCATTTAGGGAGCACTATTTAGAACATAAAATCCTGTTTGATGCAGTGGTAAAAATTCCATGTATTCAAACCTCCTTTTTAAAAGTTTTAGCTTTTTCCAGCTAGTTGGTGGGTGGGCTCACTAAACAGAGGCCTTTTTCTTTTTTACATGGTACTTTTCTATTTTCTAAACAGATCTGCTATGCATGCGCTCTAGTTTCTATACAATGTATTGTAGCTTTTTTAAAAAAGCAAAGCATCATTAAAAATACTGTATTTCAAAGATAAAGCATTGCAGGAAATATTGTATAAATTATTTTGCATTTGCATTAAATTTTCCACTATTCCTCATTTGTATATGCTTTTTAAATAACCATGCTCAGATCCTAAAATTGTAATAATGTTCTTAACAGATTTATTTACTTTTTGTCTTACAGACTAAAAGTTTATGAAAATGGAAGAATTTGCTTTGAGCTATTAAAGGAGATTTTCTGTGCATTAAATTCATTTTAAGATCTTATTGTTTAAGAGGGTTTCAATGAATAGTGAAGGCAGAAAAACAAAACTATAAAATCTGAAATAAATATTAATAACTTTCCTATTAAGATAATAAAACAATCAATATTCATTTACTTCTTGCAACCTGCATTTATGCAGATTAGAACATTATTTCTTGTTAATTGTTGTTCTGGACCACAAATAGAGGAAGAATGAGTTGATAACATTCAGATATCAAAATTCTTCTTTAGGTAACGAAACCTGCTGGAAAAATTAAGTGTCCCATAGAAATAAATACATGCTTAAAAAGATTATTAAACTCTTATTTGTATACACACATAGCAGTGGTCTTATTTTATTGTGATTTCAGATCTGTTTTTCCTACAGTTCTGATATTCACACAGTTTTGCCAAAATGCAGAGGTGTCTCATAGGACAGGTTAAAAGACTGGAATCCTAGAGCTGAACAGGATGTGGTTCAGAAAACACCTGTATCTAAAACTTTGTACAATAAAAAAATTAAAATTATTTTGGGGATATCCCAGACCACAAAGAAGCATTGACTAGTTCCCGAGGAGGATGCAAGCCTCACAGAGTAACCCAGTATTCAACATGGCATCTGAGCAGTAGAGTAGTAATGGTGGAGTGAACTGTTTAGGCAAATTGCACAAAATCCCATACCCACTAGCAAGATGAAAAGAAGAGACTATACCCCCAAGAGGAACACAGAGGTGGCTAAGAGAGGGACGTAAGAGAAATCTTTCACAGACAGGGAGAAGAAGATAAAGAATGACCTATTCTTAGAAAACAGAGATTAAAGAGAAGCGTTCCTTTTGATTTGGATGCTGTGGAGCTTGGTGTTGACAAGCAAATATAAGCAAGGACAGTGCATCTTGGAAAAATGGCAATGGACCAGATGACTCTTACTCCATGATAATAAGTTTCCTAAATATGGAACAAAAAATATTATTGTCCAAGGTCTATGGACTGAATTGTATCCTCCCTGCCAAATTCATATGTTGAAGCCATAACCTCCAATGTGATGGTATTTGGAGATAGAGCCTTAGAAAGGTAATTAGAGTTAGATGATGTCATGAGGATGGAGCCTGCATGATGAGAATAGTACTCCTGTAGGAAGAAACACCAGAGTATTTAGTCTTTGTCTCCCTACCGTGTGAGAGCACAGTGAGAAGCAGACCATCTGCAAGCCAGGAAGAGAGCCCTCACCAGAACCAGATTCTGCTGGCATCCTAAGCTCAGATTTGCAGCCTCCAAAACTGGGAGAAAATTAATTTCTGTTGTTTAAGCCACTCGATCCATGATACTTTGTTATGACGACCTAAGCAGACTCAGACACCAAGCCAAAACACTTTTGAGAATGAAGTGGGCTGCAGGGGGCAGAGGTCAGGTGGAAGAAAGGAGACACTAAATTCATCAGAATTATACTGTTGAAATATTTATTTGTACAAACAATTGGCTATATTATCTATATGGGTTGGCTTGTAAAATAAGTTTTTTGTAAAAATTGTATTTTAAAATAAAATTATTTCTAAAAAATAAAATGTATTTTCTTGTTAATTAATGCAAAATATTAAAAAATTATATAGATTATCTGGACATTAAAATAGTACAACTCACATCTTACTCTAAAACTGATTCATTGACATTTTTCTGTAATATAATTTTATATGCAATAATGTATTATTTCAGTCTCATTTTTAAATTTTTATTCTTTTTATTTTTTCGAAAATTTTCTGCAATCTTCTTAAAGTTACTTTTTATATGAATATATTTTAAACGGACACGTTTACTTTTCTCTGTAGCCTATAACAATTTAATTGAGAAAAATATTCTATTTATAGATGCTGATGTCCCTAGCAAGCTCAGAGAAAATTCTATTAAGTAGAGGATATTATCAATTCTAATTTTTATGAAATGTATAACTGTGCATATATTTTTATAGGTACTGTCTTTTTTTCCTGAATTTAGAGTTTCTTGTTTCCACAACTATTTTAAAAGGCAAAACTCATAAATTCTCTATTCATAATTCTTTTTAATGTTTTGCCAAATAGATGGTGCAAAATCATAGGTCTTTTCAATTTCTTTCCATTCCAGTACATAATGTGATCCAATTACAAAAAAACAAGTTTGATCAAAAGATTTTTCCTACAAGTCATTTCAAAGTCATTTACAGAATTTTAAAATTAAATCTTGTACACTGTTTGAGGTCTCATCATTTAATTTGTTCATCTCCTTGCTTCTTTAGGGATAAATTTTCTTTTGTTTGTAGTTATTGTGGAACTTGAAGTTTTCTGGCTTCCAATTCATTGAAGATTTGACAAAAGATTTATAACCAATTATTTTTTAAATGCAGAGTTATTTAAGAAAATGTGCAGAGCCATTATGGATACTTGCAGGTTGATTTACCAAAGTAGGTCTCCATAAGGCAGAAATATTTCTAAAATCTGTCTGAAAATGAACAGAAGAAAGTACAAATGGTCTTACAAAAGGTTTGTTTGCTTCTATTTAACATAAGATTTATCATGACACTTTTGTAGTCAGTTACTATAATGCTTAGAAATCTTGATATCTACAGTTTTTATTTCAACTAATAGATTACTGCAGTTTGGTGGATATAGTTACTACAGCAAATCTCAAGAATATTTTTCTCTGTATGTCTTAATTTAGCAAGACCTTTATATTATTCATGATAGCTGTATTCTGCCAGATTTGTATTTATATTGATACTTCAAAAATTTGTATATTTAATGTTGGAAGTTTTTAACATTATTTTAAGTTTTTAACTTAAAATACTATAGATTCATCTTCAACAGATTGTTACATGAATTTGATGAAAGATATCTGACCAATAATACAAATAACTAATTTTCTATGAGTAGCACCTGATTAAACTTTTACAAAATGGTGTTCTTTAAGTGATTACAGATGTTTTCTGCTATCGTGTGAATGTTTGTATCCCCCCAAATTCATGTGTTAAAAACTAATCACCAATTGGATGTCATTACATGGTGGGGACTTTGGGGGTGATTAGGTCATAAGGGTGGAACCCTTGTAAATGGGATTGGTGCCCATATGAAAAAGGAGTCCCCAGTAAGTTGCCTTGCTCTTTCCACCATGTGAGAACACAACCAGCAGGCGCCATCCATGAACCAGGAAACAGGTCCTTACCAAACACTGAATCTGTCAGTGCCTTGATGTTCGACTTCCCAGCTTTTAGAGCTGTGAGAACTAAATTTCTGTTATGTATAACCTACTTAACCTATGGCATTCTTTTTTCATAACAACCCAAACAGTCTTAACACATTTTCCCTTGCCAGTAAAAACAGTACACAGCTATCACTTCACTATTCATGGGTGCACAAGAAAAAGATCTAAAAGCGAATGAAATTAGAAGGAGAGTTATTTGATCCAAATAAAAAGGCCTACTTCAAAGATATATATATATATTTCAAAGCCTTCAAAGTGTATGTGTGTGTGTGTGTGTGTGTGGAGAGAGAGAGAGAGAGAGCCCTCAAAGTTTTCTCTCTATATATACACACTTTCTGCAGAGGCACCTGTGAAATTGATATATTTGGGTACAGATTTCTAAAAATAGTCAATAACTTTTAAGTATATGAGGTATCTTCAGCTTCTTTCAGCTTTTATGTGATTAGTAACACCTATACACCTACATAAAGTCAAAAATATTTTGTGCATTTATATATTTGCCATGAACTCTCTTAAGAAATAGAAAATTGCTGTGTAATTATTGATTAAACAAATACTAACATATTGATTCTGAAAAAACTTATTGCAAAAGAAAAAAATTTTTTTTGCAGTTTTTCAAATTATTTTCAACTGCAACTCTTCCTGCTGGATTGTTTTTTACAATTGGCTCCTTGATAGGCTGTAGTAACAAGGAGAATAAGAGGAAGATTGCAAAGTTACAGAATGAAAAAGAAGAATCTTTCCTTTTCTGTTTATTTTCTGTGGGCTTTCTGCATGCTTTTGATTTAGCAAGACATCTTCACTTCATCAAAAGAAGTTCCTTCCTACAGCAGCAGGTGAATCTAGTTTGCAATCTTTCCAACATTTACAGAAACAGATTCATCCCCCAACCATAAGGGTAGTGGCTGCTTCTTTCACGAACTATTTCCATGATATCGTAGTGTTCCTTTGCTTGTTAACTTAGTTTCTGTTTTACAGACTCAATGATTCATTCAATGTCCTTATACCTAGATACAAATTCTTTATGTAAAACTCCCTCCGTTCTAATGATTGGTATGGTTTCTGCCTCTTGATTAAACCTTGACTGTCATAATAACTACTATCAAGAGTGGACTCAGGTAGCAGGCCCTCAAAGATGGAATTTTGTAAATAGTTTGGCTGTGCTTTTGGACTTGAATGAAATGTTGAGCCCATAATCAATGTGAAATGGGAGGCTATTAATTCATTACAAGTAGTGGCAATTGAATTAATCAATCTGTGATTAGTTATAATAATTTTGTGGTGTAGAATGGATTCATGTGATTGAGAGGAGCATTCATTTTAAAAATAAAAATAAAAGCTCAAGTTTTTAAGCTCTCAGCTTAAGATTTTTTTGTATTTGTTTTTGTTTTGAGATGGAGTCTTGCTCTATCATCCAGGCTGGAGTGTAGTGGCATGATCTTGGCTCACTGCAACCTCCGCCTCCCGGGTTCAAGCAATTCTCCTGGTCAGCCTCCTGAGTAGCTTGGACTACAGGAGTGCACCACCACGCCCAGCTAATTTTTGTATTTTTTAGTAGAGATGGGTTTCACCATGTTGGCCAGAATGGTCTCAATCTCTTGACCTCATGATCCGCCCACCTTGGCCTCCCAAAGTGCTGGGATTACAGGCGTCAGCCACAGCTTAAGGTTTTATTATTATTTTTTTTTAATAGAGAGTTTCTCTGACAGCCCTCAAAGGTCTCTTATTTTTTTTTTATCAGAAAGAACTTATTTTTCACAGAAACTTGGCCAATTATGGACTATTAACACCAAAATTTAATTGTGTAGGTAGCAGAATTACAATGTCAATTGAATTTACAGCTTTTCCAAATACATTATGTGAAAGTTAAGGCATTGATTGGGCAGGAGAAGAACCTAAAATTTGGAATAAAGAACATCTGGCTGGATTCGGATGAAGCTATAATTAGGGATTCCCAAGTCATGAGCCTTCTTTGTCTGTGGAAATAGCTTGCTTCTCGTGTCTATGGATAATACCCTTCCCCGTGTTTGAAAAGCCTCTGACTTCACTTTGGGAACTTGTTATGCAAGAGGATTCTCGGTCTACTTAAGACCTATCTGTGTTATCCTATTGCCACTATACTCCTATCTAGGGCCAGATTTCATTGTGCTCCAGGAAAAAACAAATGAACTAGTAGGAAATAACTTATATACCAAAAGAAATTTTATATTGGCAGAAACATGGGAAATATGTATGGGAATAAATTCTCAAGGTGTTAGACCGAGCAGGACAAAATATACCACCAGATTAGGCCAAATGTATTGATATGGTTTTACTTACCGATGATTCCATATTGAATGTATTAGCTCTTTCTGGACAATTTGCACTGTACAAACTTAGCTAGGCTGGAACTACATTTATCAGTATTGCTTTTCATGAAGAGTTTTAGGGCTTAGCATGGGCCACAAGACACACTTTTGTGAGACTGGTAAAGTGGAGGTGAAGCAGCAGCCACCTTTTTTTTTGTGCTAGGAAATTTTGTCCAGATCACTGGGTGCTATTGCCGTTATTGTCACTGATCTGCTGGGTCACCGTGTTGGTGTGTGACGGTAGCCTGACTACAGCTCCTCTAGCTTCTATTTTATTTTCTCCTTTAGCTTCTCTGAATTTTAGATCAGTTGCCATGATAAAGGTTATCAAATTTTTATGATTATACTCATAATCAAAGCTGGAAGCTTGGAAGTGATAGTATATTACTTTTGTATCTCTGTCATAACAAATTACTACAAATTTAGTGTATTAAAAAGACAAAAATTTACTAGCTTACAGTCGTGTAGGCCAGAAGTCTGACACAGTGCTGGCTGGACTGTATTGTTTTATAAAGGCATCTATTTCCTTACTCCTTGAAGTTGTTGGCATAGTTCAGTTCCTAGCTATCATAGCACTGAGGTTCTTATTTCCTTGCTGGCTGCCGGGTGAGAGTCATTTTAGCTCCTAAAGGATTTCCCTCATTCCTTGGCTCACAGTCCTCTTGCACCATCTTCAAAGTGAAAAACAGTGGGTCTAGGCTCTCTCATGCTTCATCTTTCCTGCCTTCCTCCCGTTACACCTCTCAATTTTAAAATCTGATAAGCAATCTTAATTTTACCTGCAAAGTTAATTCCCTTTTGCCATACAATGTAACATAGTCACAGATTGCAGGTGTTAAGATGTGGACATATCTAGGGGTGCCATTATTATACCAACTGCAGAAACCAGCATGGGTTCCAACTCATTCCTACAGATTCCAACTTTTTCTTTCTTATCTCTGCTTCAATGTTTATCTTTTCTTTCCAGCTTCTTCCCAATGACATCCAGACCAGCACCAGATGCAGAAGCAACAGTCACATATAGACTAATTAATTCCTACAATTCACCGAGGTCAAGTTTCAATAATAAATCTCATCTTTTGAATCTCATTCCTACTTGTTCTGTTTCTCTTATTGAAGCATTGATACACTAATGCATATGGAAATGGCTCTAGCCATTTATTTGGCTAGTTGACTAAACTTTAAAATTTTTCAAGTTTTATTTTAGGTTTGGGGATATACATTCAGGTTTGTTACATGGGTAAGTGCCATGTTGCTGAGGTTTGGTCAAAAAATTATTTTGTCACCTAGGTAGTGAGCATAATACCTGATATGCAGTTTTTCAACTCTCACCATTACCCTTCTACAATTCTCTACCTTCAAGTAGTCCCCAGTGTCTATTATTTCCTTCTTTGTGTCCATGCGTACTCCAATGTTTTGCTCCAGTTATAAATAAGAGAATGCAGTATTTGTAGTTTTGTTCCTGTGTTAAACCACTTAGGATAATGGCCTGCAGCTGCATCCACATTGCTGCAAAGGACATGATTTTATTCTTTTTTTTATGACTACATAGTATTCCATGCTGTATATGTACATTTTCTTCATCCAGTCAATAGTTGAAGGGAATTCAGGTTGATTCCATGTCTTTGCTATTGTGAATAGTGTGGCAATGAACATACAATAATTTATATTCCTTTGGGTATGTACCCCATAACAGGGTTGCTGGGTTGAATGGTAGTTCTAAGTTCTTTGAGAAATCTCAAAACTGGTTTCTACAGTGGCTAAACTGATTTACATTCCCACTAGCAGTGAATAAGTGTTCCATTTTCTTTGCAACTTCCCCAAAACTTGTTATTTTTTGACTCTTTAATAATAGCCATATGGACTAATGTGAGATGGAATCTTATCATGGTTTTGATTTGCATTTCTCTATTAGTAATGTTCAGCTTTTTTCCCCATATGTTTGTTGGCTGCTTGTATGTCTTCTTTTGAGAAGTGTGTTTCATATCTTTTACCTATTTTTTAATGGGATTGTTTTTTGCTTCTTGATTTGTTTAAGTTCCTTATAGTTTCTGGATATTAGACCTTTGTCAGATGCATAGTTCGCAAATATTTGTCCAGTTCCGTACGTTGTCTGTTTACTTGAATGACAATTTCTCTTGTTGTGTAGAAGCTCTTTAGTTTAACTAGGTCTCACTGCCAAGTTTTGTTTTTGTCGCAATTGCTTTTGGGGACTTAGCCAAAAATTCTTTGCCCAGGCCAATGTCAAGAAGGGTATTTCCTAGGTTTTCTTGTAGGGTTTTAATACTTTTAAAACTTACAGTTAAGCTTTTAATCCATCTTGAATTGATGTTTGTATATGATGAAAGGATGGGGTCCAGTTTCAGTCTTCTGCATATGGCTACCCAGTTATCGCAGCTCCATTTATTGAATAGGGCATCCTTTCCCCACTGCTTATTACTGTCAATGTTGCTGAAGATCAGGTGGTCATAGGTAGCAGCTTTATTTCTGGGTTCTTTAACCCGTTCCCTTGTTCTACCTGTCTGTCTTTGTACCAGCTTTGTACCAAAACATGTTATTTTGGTTACTCTAGCCCTGTAGTATAGTTTGAAGGCACGTAATGTGAGACCTTTAGCTTTGTTCTTTTTGCTTGATTGGTATGGCTATTTAGACTCCTTTTGGTTCCTTTTTTTTTTTTTTTTTTTTTGAGACAGAGTCTCACTCTGTCACCTTGGCTGGAGTGCAGTGGCATGATCTTAGCTGACTGCAACATCTGCCTCCTGGGTTCAAGCAATTCTCCTGTCTCAGCCTCCTGAGTAGCCGGGGCTACAGGTGCCAGCATGCCTGGCTAATTTTTTCTTTCTTTTTTTTTTATTTTTCCTTTTTTAGTAGAAACCAGGTTTTACCATGCTGGCCAGCCTGGACTTGAACTCTTGACATCAAGTGATCCACCTGCCTCAGCCTCCCAAAGTGCTGGGATTACAGGTGTGAGTCACCACCCTAGCCTCTATATGAATTTTATAATAGGTTTTTATAATTCTATTGGTAGAAACATTATTTTGGTGGTTTGATAGGAAGAACACTGAATCTGTAAATTGCTTTGAGCAGTACAGTCATTTTTAACAATATTAATTCTTTCTATCCATGAGCATGGGATGTTTTCCCATTTGTGTCCTATCTAATTTCTTTTAGCAATGTTTTGTTATTCTTATTATAGAGATCTTTCATCTTCCTGGTTAGCTGTGTACCAAGGTATTTTATTATCTTTGTGGCTATTGTGAATGGGTTTGTGTACTTGATTTGGCTCTGAGCTTGGACATTATTGGTGTATAGAAATGCTACTGATTTTGTATCCTAAATCTTTGCTGAGGTTGTTTATCAGTTCTAGGGGCCTCTGGGAAGAGACTATGGGGTTTTTTAGGTATAGAACCACATTGTCTGCAAAGAGAGGTAGTTTAACTTCCTGTCTTCCTATTCGGGTGCCTTTTATTTCCTTCTCTTGCCCGATTGCTCTAAGACTTAACAGTACTATGTTGAATAAGAGTAGAAAGAGTGGGAACCTTTGTCTTGTTCCAGTTCTCAAGGAAAATGCTTCCAGCTTTTGCCTATTTAGTATGATGTTGACTGTGTGTTTGTCATAGATAATTCTTATTATTTTGAGCTGTTTCTTGGATGTGCAGTTTGTTGAGGTTTTTTAACATGAAGGGCGATTGAATTCATTAAAAGTCTTTTCTGCACCTATTGAGATGGGTCTTGCAGTTTTTATTTACATGATGAATCACATTTATTAATTTGTGTACATGAACCAACTTTGCAACCCAGGGATAAAGTCTACTTGATTGTGGTGGATCAGCTTTTTGTTATGCTGCTAGATTCAATTAGCAATCCTTTGGTTGAGGATTTTTATGTCTGTGTTCATCAGAGATAGGTGTGTGTGTCTGTACTGTGTGTGTGTCTGCTGAGTTTTGGAATCAGGATGATGCTGGCTTCATAGAATGAATTGGGAAGGAGGTCTTCTATCTCAATTTTTTGGCATAGTTTCAGTAGGAATAGTACTAACTCTTTTTTACATGTCTTGTAGAATTCAGCTGTCAATCAATATGGTCCAGGGCTTTTCCTGTTGATACGTACTTTATTACTAATACAATTTTGACACACGTTATTGTCCTTTTCGGGATTTCAGTTTCTTCCTGGTTCAATCATGGGAGGTTTTATGTTTCCAGAAATTTATTCATTTTTTTTTTGGTTTTCTAGTTTGTGTGCATAGAGGTGTTTATAATAGTCTCTGAGGGTTTTTTTTTTTTGTATTTCTGTGGGATTGGTGGTAATATCACCTTTGTCATTTCTGATTGTGTTTATTTGGATCATCTCTCTTTTTTCTTTGTCACTATGGCTGGCATCTATAAATCTTATTTACTCTTTCAAAGAACCAACTTTTGGTTTCATTGATATTTACTATGTATTTTTGTTTCTCAATTTTGTTCAGTTCTGCTCTAATTTGGGTTATTTCTTTTCTTCTGCTAGATTTGAGGTTGATTTGCTCTCGTTTCTTGAGTTCCTCTAGATGTGATGTTAGGTTATTAATCTGAGATCTTTCCAACTCCTTGATATAGGTATTTAGTGCTATAAACTTTCCTCTTAACATTGCTCTGGCTGTGTCCCAGAGATTCTGGTATGTTGTATCTTTTTTTCATTAGTTTCAAATAATTTTTTTAAATTTCTGCCTTAATTTCTTTCTTTATCCAAAAGTCATTTAGGGGCAGATTGTTTAATTTCCATGTAATTGTACGGTGTTGAGAGATTTTCTTGGTATTGATTTATATTTTGGTGCTGTAGTCTGAGAGCATGCTTGGATAATTTTGGCTTTTTTGAATTTGCTGAGAATTGTTTTATGGCTGAGGATGTGGTCAATCCAAGAGCATGTACTGTGTGCAGATGAGAAGAATGTATATTCTGTTCTTGTTGGGTGAAATATTCTATAGGTATCTATTACATCCATTTGGTCAAGTGTCAAGTTTAGGTCTTAAATATCTTTGCTAGTTTTCTGCCTTGATGATCATTCTAATACCATTAGAGAGCTGTTAAAATCTCCCACTATTATTGTGTGGTTATCTGAATCTTTTTGTAGGTCTATAAGAACTTGTTTTTTGAATCTAGGTGCTCCAGTGTTGAGTGCATATATATTCAGAATAGTTAAGTATGGTTGAATTGAATCTTTTATCATTATGTAATGCTCTTCTTTGTCCCTTTTGATCATTGCTGGCTTGAATTCTGTTTTGTGTGAAATAAGAATAGCAACTCCTGTTCTTTTTTATTTTCCATTTGCTTGATAGATCCTTTCCCATCCTTTTACTTTGAGCTCGTCGATATGACACCTTTTCCATCCTTGGATCTATCAAACAAATGATGGAAAAGAATCTATCAAGCAAATAAATGGAAAAGGATCTATCAAGCAAATGGATGGAGAAGGATCTATCAAGCAAAGTAAAAGGATGGAAAAGGATCTATCAAGCAAATGATGGAAAGGGATATATCAAGCAACAGATCTATCAAGCAAAGGATGGTCTCCTAAAGACACCATACAGTTAGGTCTTGCTTTATCCAACTTTCCACTCTGCCTTTTAATGGGTGTTTAGGCCATTTACATTCAAGGTTAATATTGATATGTGAGGATTTGATCCTGTCATTGTCTTGTTAGCTACAGTAGTTATGTAGACTTGATGGTATAGTTGCTTTATAGGGTCAGTGGACTATGTACTTCAGTGTGTTTTTGTGGTGGTGGCAGGTAATCTTTTTTTGTTTTTGTGTTTAGCAGCTCCTTAAGGACCTCTTGTGAGGCAGGTCTGGTAGTAAAAAATTCCCTCAGCGTTTGCTTGTCTGTAAAGGATTTTATTTCCCTATTGTTTATCAAGCTTCTTTTGGCTGAATAAGAAATTCTTGTTAGAAATTTCTTTTCTTTAAGGCTGCTGAATGTAGACTCCCAATCTCTTCTGGCTTATAAGGCTTCTGCTGTAAGGTCTGCTGTTAGCTTGATGGGTTTCCCTTCATACATGATCTGCCTCTTCTTTGTAGCTGCTTTTAAGATTTTCTCTTTCATGTTGACCTCAGAGAATGTGATGACTGTGTCTTGGGGATGGCCATCTTTTATAGTATCTCACAATTTCCTGAATTTTCATGTCAGCCTCTCTAGCAAGGTTAGGGAAATTTTCATGTATAATGTCCTCAAATATGGTTTCCAAATTGGTTGCTCTCTCCCCATCCTTTCCAGGAATGCCAATGGGTTGTAGATTTTGTCTCTTTACATAATCCTATATTTTCTGGAGATTTGGTTCATTATTTTTAAAACTCTTTATTCTTTATTTTTGCCTTCCTGGGTTGATTTGAGGAAGTGGTTGTCGAGCTCTGAGATTCTTTCCTTAGCTTAGTCTATTCTGTTATTAATGCTTCCAATTTAATTGTAAAATTCCTGTAGCAAATTTTCATTTCCAGAAGGGACTTTGGCTGTTTCATAAATTGGTTATGCTGTCTTTCAGCTTTTGGACTGTTTTACTGTTTTCCTTGGATTGAGTTTCAACACTCTCTTCTATCTTCTTAAGCTTCCATGCCATCCAGATTCAGAATTCTATGTTTTTTTTTTCAGCCATTTCATTATGGTTAAGAACTATTGCTGGGGAGCTAGTGTGGTTATTTGGAGGTAAGAATAACTTCTGGCTTTTAGACTTGTCAAAGTTCTTGTGTTGATTTTTTCTCATCTGTGTGATGTCTTTAATGTTTGAAGCTGCTGCCTTGGATGGGGCTTTTTGCCTTTGTAATCTTTGATGCCCTTGAGTGACTGTGGTGTAAGTTGAGTTTAGTCTATTGGCTTCATTTCTGAATGCTTTCAAAGGGCCAAAGCTCAGCTTAGCACTCCTAGGATGTGTACTCTTACCCTAAGTGGCTGGGACTAGGTCCCTGGCTTTGTTTTCTGGCTTCTCAAGCTTAAGAATTTGCTACACTGGAGGTCTACATGCTCAGAATCCACCATCAACAACAATTTGGCTGGAGGCTGCTGGCAAAAGTGCTCCAGCAGAATGGCAGGAGTACCCAGGCATGTGCATGGTGGCAGGGTGACAGGTGTGAGGCTGTAGGTGAGTGTGCACTGGCAGGGAAAATCTTCTGGCAGGTGTGCAGTGGTAGAGGTCTGTCTGCAGAAGCACTCTGGTCAGTAGGCGGGGTCTGCTAGTGAAAGGGCTATGGAGGAGACCTTAAGCAAGTACTTCAGCTGGGCAGCTGAGGCTGAGCTGCAAGTGAGTGCAACCAAGCAAGGATACTAGGAGAGGCTGGCAGACAGGGAGGTGCTCAGATCAGTCAGCCCTGTCTGTCCAGGTCGGGCAGCTAACAAAGGCTGAAACTACCCAAAGCAGCATAGCGAACCTTGGGAGATGGGTGCCCATGGCCATACTCCACTGCAGGTATTCCTGTACCAAACCCTCTGGGCTCTGCACAGGCTGGAGTTCTGTCTCTGTCAACTCTCAGGACAAATTTCCCTCCCAGCTCAAAGTTTGTGGGAGTCATGGGGTCTTCTGCAGCAAGGATCCCAGAGGTCCCTGGCAAGAGTGGACCGCCCCATGCCTATTTTATTCACCCCTTCCCTAGGAGCCACTTGGGGCCAGGAATGATTCCTGGTACTTGGCAACCAACCAAGCTTCCTCATCTTTCAGGCTGGGATCTGCATCCTCCCTCCGTCCACCCTCAATGCCTTCTTTGAAAGACCTGTTTGGAGTGTACCAGTCTGTTTGATAGTCTGGCCTCTCTCAGTGGGAGAAGCTCTTCTTGGCTCCATCTAGCTGGCCATCTTGGCTCTTTAACTAAACTTTAGACTCAACAGTGGCCCATGCCACAACATCTCTGGCCCAATGTATATGAAGAAATTCAAGGGATTAGGGAGATGAAAATTTTAGAGTGGAATCCTTATGTGCAATCTGCACTTCTACTTCTCAATTCTATTCTATAAGAAGTCCCAGTTAACATCTCCTTCACTAATACTTTGAGAAAAATAATTAGTGAGAAAACACCTGCACCCTTGAAACAATCTCTGGAATCTGTTCCCTGTTGTTTAGATATATTATTGTGGGATGCTGCCATCAAAATGGGTACCCTGATTTCAACCCAAGGGTAGCAGAGGTCAAGAGCACTTAAAAGCCAGAGACAAAGTGGGTACATTTACAATAAAGGGAATGAGAGCGGTAGTGTAAGGAAAATGTTTTACCTACAGGAATCTGTAATGAACAAATTTGTCACAGTTTCTCTAAGAATGATATATAATTGTAGCCTTCTAAAGTACTTCTTCATGTATATAACAGGGAAGACTCCAGATCTAGTAACCAAAATCTAACTTCAGTCATTACAATGGAATCTCAATGATCTCTTCCCAGTTTTAAGACCTATGCCAGCATCCAAACCCACATGTTTCTCCTTCATTAAAAAGCTTATTTCTTTGAGGAAGGAACCTACAACATTGCTACAAGTATGTACTCTAAGTTACCTTCTAAGGAACCTTCAGCTATTTACTAGTGTGACTGAAAAGAAAAAATATATATCCCTCACTGATTATTATATACCAACTCTGAAATAATGGTTATTTCTTAAAATTCAAAATACCACTCTAGTTCATTAATTACAATAGGAGTTTATGGTGATCAAGTGACTAAGAAAAGTCTTACCCTAAGTGTGAATCACAGTAGACCTAATAGGTCCACAAAGCCACCTTGTGGTTATTTCCCAAGTTTCTGAATGTATAACTGGGATACATATACTTGACAACTGACGGAACTTCTACATTAGCCCCCTGACCTAGGAAGAACCACGTGCAAGTTCCTGAATGTCTTCTTCCTACAGAAGAGTAAATAGAAAGTACTATAACATCCCTGGGTGCAAGGATGCATGCTACCATCTAAGACCCAAAAGATCCATGGTGGTGATATCTATCATGGCCCCATTTTACTTGCTAATCTTTTCTGAGAAGAAGGCAGATAAATTTTAGAGGATGTTTGTGGATTATTGCAAACTTAATTGAGTGATCGCTTTAATGGTAGTCATGCTTCAGATTTAACATATTTACTAGAACAAATTAATACAGTTTCTGGCACCTAGTATGAAACTATTGCTTAGGAAATGCTCTTGTCTCCATACCAACAGTCAAAAACTCAAGAAACAGATTTCTTTTACTTGGCATAGCTAATAGTATATCTTCAAGATTTTACCACAGGGCTGGATCAACTTTTTACTATCTACAAAATGTAATCTGCATGGATCTTGATCATCTTTACGTTCCACCAAACAGGCCACTGGCCCAGTACAGTGATGCCATTATTCTGATTGCATCTAATGAGAAGAAAGTAAAAAGTTCTTTAGATGCCTTAGTAACACATATGTAATACAAAGAATGGAGGATCAGCTCTAAGAAAGTTAAAGGGCTCTCAGCCTCAGAGAAACTTGTGGAGGTCCAGGAATCTGAAACATGTTCAGATATGCTCTCCCCAGTGAAAGATAATTTGTTTTTGCATGGGCCATCTTCTGCTAAAAGTGGGGTACAATATATGGTTGGATTTTTTAAATTTTGAAGTCAACACACACCATATGTAAGTGTGAGATTCTGAGTAATTCACCAAATAATTTATAGCATGAACAGTTCTAAGTAGAAACCAGAGTAAGAGAAGCAGCTGCAGCAAGTCCACACCTAAATGCAAGCTGCTTTACCACTTGAGCCTCATAATTCAGCACTTCTGATATCTAGACTGTCTTATGGCAAATATGGATACAGCATGGAGCCTCTGGAAGAATCACATCACAAATCTCTGGGTTTGGAAGCAAATTCATGCTCTCTCCTATAGGCAAATAGATCAAGTGACCCTGTGACCTAAACTTCTCATTATGAACTGTGTTATTGGCCGTCAACAGCTGACAAGGGCCACCTTCTCAGAAATTTGAGTTTCAGCTCACTGGGGCCTCTCCTATGTTTCTAAGTTTTAATAATTCCAACTACTACCCTTTGTTCCTTCAGTCTTAGGTTAGGTAACTATTTTCTGTACTTTCTGAAGTTGCTACCTCTGTGTTATCTTATAGGTTTTTCTTAACCCTTTCAATAACCTAGTTAACAATGTACACCTAGTTAGCAAGTGTTTATACTTAAATACCTCTTCAGATAACTGGGTGGTGTCTGTTTCTTGGATGATATAACAAATAATACACTAAAAAATTTGCTTTAGATTTACAGTATACAATAAATAGCAAAACCACCATGGCAAGAGCCATCAGAATGCTGTCTTTGTATTCTATAGCAAGAATGCTCAACCTCTACTTTTTTGCACATATTACACAATATCTATGTTTTAGCACTTTCCGTTCTACTTCCAATGCCTTGAGCTGAGGGGCAGTGTGCATGCCACACAGGCCATAGCTGGTGCTCAACTGATTTTTATACCAAGTAATCAGCAGGGGAAAATACTTTACCTACTACTGCTTGAGATATAAATGAGCTTACCTTCCCTAATTGCTCATGACTTGATGCATTTCATTTTGTGGTAAGTGCCTCACACACTAAGAGGAATAGGTTAGTTTCCTTGAGTGTGGGAAAGGTTAATAAAATAGAAGCAGGTTGTTACTGGTCATCTTTCATATCTGTCAAATGTAAAGTGAGAACTCTGTTCATTGTATATGTGTCAGATGTGAGAGACCAAGGTAGAAGCTACAAGTACAAAGGGCAGTTCTACCAAACTCATTTCATATTATTTTATAAAATTATTACGTATAATACTTTATTAAAATGTAAAACTGTGGAATAATTACCAAGCTAGATGGGACCCCAGGACAAAGAAATAAGCCAATATCATAGCAGGCAAATTGGGGTTTATATATAATTACTATCTATATGCACATACATACACACACACACTCATACATACATATATACTTTCCTTTTCACTTCCACCCACTCTACCTATTCAATAACATAGATTATTACCAGAGAAAAACAAGGTTTGGTTTGAACTGTCAAGATTAAATTTTGTACCATCAAAGGAAATGAACCCTTGAGAATAAATATAAAATCAGGAATAGAGAAAGTTACAATTTATACATTTAATTTTTATGATTGTGAAATTTATTTCTACGATAAACTCTAGAATGATAAAGCACCTATACATTTTTTCTTATGTGCTCTTTTTTTTCTACCAATTTCTCTACCATTGTCTTTAGTCCATATATTTCAGACTGACTGGACTACCAATATCTTTAGACTACACCAATTTCTTTCTTTCCTAAAGGTATTTGTACTTACCACTCCCTCTGCCTGAAAAATCCTGGCATTCTGTTTGGCCTCTTCTATTTTTCAGATCTCTTAGCTTTAATGGAAATTCTAAAGAGAGGTCTTTCATAATTACTGTATCTAAATTAGTCCTTAGTCTCATTTTCTTTATAAATAACTCCTTGTTACTTACTGTATGGTATTTTATCTTGATTCACATTTTTGGTTTATTTATTTGTTCACCACTCTATTATCTCTCTACCATTTGAATATAAGCTCCACTAAGGGGAGGAAAGCAGCAGAAACCATGTTTTCCTAATGCACTGTGAGATCTCCAGTGAATAGTGAAGGACCCAAAACAGAGCAGGTAATAAATAAATACTGAATGGGTGAATGAATCAATGAATTAACAACCTTTAAGAAATCATTGAAGAAATTGATTACCTCTCTCATTCTTTTCTTCAGCAAAAGCTACAAGAAATATTTTAGTCCAATAAAGAACTTTCTGACTTTATCAAGATCCATGTTCTTAAACCAGGTAATTTTTTTAAGCTCTCTAATCATGTATGTTTCATAGGTGCCTCAAAATCAATATATCTAAGTGCACTAATTATTCTATCTTCAAATCTGTTTCTCCATTTCAAGCCATGGTAGATGGTAGTTCAAACAATGACAAAGTCCAAACAATTCTTGCTCATTAATATCTGGTGTAGTTGTCAATTTCTTCTTCATTCCCAGTATTCCTCTTTACTTTAGTTTCTTCTAATCTGCAGTGAACTCCTAATTACTTTTCTGCTTCCAGCTTTGTCTCCTTTCTTATTATTCTCACTATGCTCTTTAAAACTAACCTTTCTAATGCAGAAAGCTGATAAGCTTAAAACTCTATAAATGTTTATTATTTCCCATAGGAAAAAAGTGCAAATTCTTAGCCAGGTGTAAAGAACCATCAAGATCTGGTCTTTTACTAACCTTCTGTCTTCAATTCTCAATATTTCTACTTCTTTCTAGGCTCAAACAAATCCTATAATTTTGTGCTACAGAACTACTTTCAGTTCTGTGATCTTGCTATAACCTTTCATGTTCACATCTGTACTCATCTTCCCCTCTATGCCAAAAATACCCTTTTTTTTTAGCCTGGGGAGAGATTTGCCTTTCAAGATTTGACTCAGACAATATGACTTCACAAAGTTTTGATCTCCCCTGGAGAAACCAACTACAGTCAAAGATGGAATGTACTATTATATTACTTATGTTTAAGAATCAATATTAAAAGAACTAAAAATATTATTGAGCCATTTTCTTAGATTCTGGGAAATTAAGCATCAACAAATTACCTCAGCCTCCAAATTAAAATATAATGAGAAAAGGTATGGAATCAATCTACTGAAAGTCTCTTTTAAATATTGCTGTAGGATGTTTGACAACACATATGTGGATGACCACTTTATTGCTCAATCACATGAAAAACTTAATAAAACGTAACAGTAAGATAAAATTGAAGTAAATGAATAAATCCTCAGGTACCAACAAGAAAAATTCAAATTCCTAATGAGAATTTCAGCCCTATGCACTGGATACTGTGAGTTTTCACAACCTTAAGGGAATAATTGATGGGTTCTTGAGCCCAAGAGATATAGGGAGCTGGAACTAAGCTTCTTGGACAAAACCAAAAGCTTTCTGGGCAGTGAATCTTGAAGGAAAGTTTTCCCAGTTCCCAGGAATTTAACAATATAGTCAGCCATCTGAGAATGTGGGTAAGAAAAAAGAAAAGGTACCTATAAGAAACCAAAGGGCAACTCCTCGTCAGGCTTGGGGACTTGAAATGATACTACCCTAATTGTGTGGAGTTTCGATTTAATAAACTAATATAAAATATGTACTTAAAAAGAAATAATATAAAATAGAATACATAAGAAATTAATATAAAGTATGAAATTACCAGACCAGGTAAAACAAACTTGAAAACAATTTCTAGGGGCATTCACAGAACCCAGGGTTTGGGAATTTCACAGATTTGGAAAAGAGATATAGATAGATAGAGAGAGAGAGAGAGAGAGAGAGAGAGAGAGAGAAATCCAGAGAGACAGCTCACAATAAAAAATGTATCAACCACAGTAAGATATTAATAACAATGAAGGGGAATTAACACATTCAATAGGCAAGATAGTTCCCCAGAACTAATAGTATAGAATAAACTGTAAACAATTACATACCAAGTTTGTTTAAATTATGGTCAAGGTAAAAAAGAAACAGAAATAAGGATGAAACAATTAGTAGGTATGAAAAACAAAGAGACAGACAGATTTGAAATACAACCAAACTGAACATTTAGAAAATGTTTTACAAAGGTGTGTAGTTACTGAAGTTGAAAACTTAAAAAATGAGTAAAGAAATATATTAGACATAGCTGAAGAGAGAATTAGTGAATTATATGATAGGTCTTAGGAAATTATAAGAAAAACTAAATAGCACAGAGAAACAAAAAGATGAAGAATGTGAAAGAGATGAAGAACAGAATTACCAAATCCAACTTACATTTAGGAAGAATTTCAGAAGGGTAGAGAATATAGAGAATCTGGGAAGGCAATATTCAACGAGATAATGAGTAAACATGATACAGAGTTGGGGGAGAAAAACAGAGAGAAAAGTAAATTACCTACAAAGAAAGTGTCCTGGAAGAGAGAGATCATCATGGTGAATGGGAGGCAGGACTAGACTGCAGCTCCACACAGAGCAGCATGTGGAGGCTTGCATTGTAAATTTTAGCTCCAGATCAACTGAAAGAACAAACCAGGAATCCCAAGAGGACCCACAGACTCTCTGACGGAAGCAGACTGCTCCTGCAGGACCTGGGAGACACCCCAAATACTGTGACTGCCCCAACTGCAGAAGTGGGAAAGGGAGACCCTCATCTGAACAAATACCTCTGCTGGAGAAGCTGAAGTTCCATTTGCAGAAGAAGTTTTCAACTTTACCTGGAGCTGAGTCAATCTGAAGAGCTGAGTGAAATACAGGGGTAGAGGAAGCAGTAGAAAGACCCTGGAAGTTCCCTAGCAAGCCATTCCTGGCTGGTACCACAAGGATCAATCCAGAGGGCAACTAGAATGGCAGGGGGTAAAACTTCACAGGGAGAAGAAAATCACTAGCTGAACTTTGAACAATATGAATGGGATGAGAAGCCTTCTGGCCAGAAGTCAAGGAATGTGCAAATCCAGTGTGCAGAATCCACAGGTGAGTGAAAAACCAAGCCCTTTTCTTTTGCAGCTGGGAGGCGGATAGCTTGGGGCAGGTTTTTCAGCCCATCTTGCTCTCTGTCTGGAAATAGACTCGGGGCTGTTGGGAGGGACGTGGTGGGAGTGAGACTGGCCCTTCAGTTTATGTGGGAGCTGTGTTAAGCCTATGACTGCTGGCTTTCCCCCACTTCCCTGACAATCTGCATGACTCAGAAGATGCAGCCGTAATTCTCTAGGTACACAACTCCAGTGACCTGGGAATCTCACACCCATCCCCCAAGGCAGCCACAGCAAGACCTGCCCAAGGTTGGAGTGTGAGCTCAGACATGCCTAGCCCTGCCCCCATCTGATGGTCCTTCCCTACCCACCCTGGTAAATGAAGACAAAAGGCATATAGTATTGGGAGTTCTAGGGCCCCACCCGCTACTGTTTCCTCCCTATACCACAGCTGATACACTCTGGAAAGCATCACCTCTTGGCAGGAGGCCAACAGCTCAAAAATAGAGCATTAAACAACCAAAGCTAAGAACCCTCAGAATCCATTGCGCTGCTTCCCCACCACCTCCACCAGAACAGGTGCTGGCATTCAAGGCTGAGAGATCCATAGATGGGTCACATCACAAGACTGTGCAGACAACCCCAGTACTGGCCTGGAGCCAGGTAGGCTCACTGGGTGGCTAGACCCAGAAGAGAGACAACAATCACTGCAGTACAGCTCCTAGGAAGCCACATCTATAGGAAAAGGGGGAGACTACAACATCAAGGGAACATCCCAAGGATCAAATAAATCTGAACAACAAGCTTCAGCCCTAGACCTTCCCTCTGACAAAGGCTACCCAAACGAGAAGGAACCAGAAAGCCAACCTTGGTAATAGGAAAAAACAAGGTTCCTCAACACCCCCCAACAAAAAAAAAATTACACTAGTTCACCAGCAATGGATCCAAATGGAAGAAATCTCTGATTTACCTGAAAAAG
This sequence comes from Cheracebus regulus, assembly GCA_963574635.1. Taxonomy (NCBI): domain Eukaryota; kingdom Metazoa; phylum Chordata; class Mammalia; order Primates; family Pitheciidae; genus Cheracebus; species Cheracebus regulus. Next base: position 36,917 of record CAUYQU010092610.1, read on the forward strand.
AATTCAGAGGTTAGTTATTAAGCTAACCAGGTGAAGCCCAATGTAAGGAAATCCAAAAAATGATACAAGAAGTGAAGGGAGAAATATTCAAGAAAACAGATAGCTTAAAGAAAAAAAAAGCATCAAAAATTCAGGGTATTTTGGACACACTTTTAGAAATATGAAATGCTCTGAAAAGCCTCAGCAATAGTATTGAACAAGTAGAAGAAAGAAATTCAGAGCTCAAAGACAAGGTCTTTGAATTAACTTAATCCAACAAAGACAAAAAAGAATAAGAAAATATGAACAAAGCCTCCAAGAAGTCTGAGATTATGTTAAATGACCAAACCTAAGAATAATCAGTGTTCCTGAGGAAGAAGAGATTTCTAAAAGCTTGAAAAACATGTTTGGAGGAATAATCAAGGAAAACTTCCCGGGCTATGCTAGAGACCTAGACATGCAAATACGAGAAGCACAAAGAACACCTGGGAAATTCATTGCAAAAAGATCTTCACCTAGGCACAGTGTCATCAGGGTATCTAAAGATAAAATGAAGGAAAGAATCTTAAGAGATGTGAGACAGAAGCACCAGGTAACCTATAAAGGGACACCTACCAGATTAACAGCAGATTTCTCAGCAGAAACCCTATAATCTAGAAGGGGTTCAGGGCCTATCTTCAGCCTCCTCCAAAACAATAATCAGTTAAGAATTTTGTATCCAGCAAAACTAAGCATCATATATGAAGGAAAGATACAGTCTTTTTTAGATAAACAAAGGCTGAGAGAATTTGCTTTTACTAAGCCACTACCACAAGAACTGCTAAAAGAAGCTGTAAATCTTGAAACAAATCCTGAAAACACATCAAAACAGAAGCCCTTTAAAGCATAAATCACATGGGACCTATTAAAACAAAAATGCAAGTTAAAGGCAAAACAAACAAACAAACAAGTACACAGGAAATAAGGAGCACAATGAAAGCAAGGGTACCTCACATTTTAATACTAATATTGAATGTAAATGACATAAATGCTCCACTTAAAAGATACAGAACCATAGAATGGATAAGAACTCACCAACCAACTGTTGTCCTTTCAGGAAACTTACCTCAGAAATAAGGACTCACATAGACTTAAAGAGGTGGAAAAAGGTATTTCATGCAAATAGAGACCAATAACAAGCAGGGATAGCTATTCTTATATCAGACAAAATAAACTTTAAAACAACAGCGGTTCAAAGAGACAAAGAGGAACATTATGTAATGGTAAAAGACCTTGTCCAACAAGAAAAACATCATGATCAAAAACATATGTGCACCTAATATTGGAGCTTCCAAATTTATAAAACAATTACTAATAGACCTAAGAAATGAGATAGCAACACAATAATAGTGGGGGACTTCAGTATTCCACTGACAGCACTAGACAGGGCATCAAGAAAGAAAATCAACAAAGAAACAATGGATTTAAACTATACCTTGGGACAAATGGACTTAACAGATATATACGGAACATTTCATCTAACAGCTGCAGAATACACATTCTATTCAATAGAGCATGGAACTTTCTCAAAGATAGACCATATGATAGGTCATAAAATGAGCCTCAAAAAATTTAAGAACATTGAAATTATATCAAGTTCTCTCTCAGACCACAGTGGAATAAAACTGGAAATCAACTTCAAAAGGAGCCTTCAAAACCACTCCAATACATGGAAATTAAATAACCTGCTCCTGAATAAGCACTGGGTCAAAAACAAAATCAAGATGAAAATTTAAAAATTCTTCTATCTGAATGACAATAATGATACAAACTATCAAAACCTCTGGGACACAGCAAAGGTGGTGCTAAGAGGAAAGTTCATAGCCCTAAATGCCTACATCAAAAAGATTCAAAGACCACAGAGTGACATTTAAGGTCACACCTCAAGAAGCTAGAGAAACCATAACAAACCAAACCCAAACTCTCAGAAGAAAGAAAATAACCAAGACCAGAGCAGAGCTAAATGAGTTTGAAACAAACAAACAACAACAACAAAATACAAAATATAAATTGTTTTAAAAAGCTGGTTCTTTGAAAAGGTAAATAAAATTGGTAGATCATTAGCAAGGTTAACCAAGAAAATCAGAGAGAAAATCTAAATAATTCCAATAAGAAATGAAACAGGACATACTACAACTGCCACCACTGAAATACAAAAGATTATTCTATGAATACCATTATGCACATAAACTAGAAAACCTAGAAGAGATGGATAAATTCCTGGAAAAATACAACTCTCCTAGCTTAAATCAGGAAGAATTATCTAATTCAGGATATCTACTGTGAACCAACCAATAACAAGCAGTGAGATTAAAATGGTAATTTAAAAATTACCAACAAAAAATAGTCCAGGACCAGACAGATTCACAGCAGAATTCTACAACACATTCAAAGAATTGGTACCAATCTTTTTGACACTATTCCACAAGATAGAGAAAGAGGGAATCCACCCTAAATCATTCTATGAAGCCAGCATTACTCTAATACCAAAATCAGGAAAGGACATACCAAAAAAGAAAACTACAGACCAATATCCTTGATGAATATAGATGCTAAAATCCTTAACAAAATAGTAGCTAACTGAATCCAACAACATATCAAAAAGATAATCCACCATGATTAAGTGGGTTTCATACCAGGGATACAAAGATGATTTAACATATGCAAGACAGTAAATGTGAATATACCACTTACCTAGAATTAAAAACAAAAATCACATGGTCATCTCAATAGATGCATAAAAAGCATTTAACAAAAATCCAGTATCCCTTTATCTTTAAAACTCTCAGCAATATTGACATACAAGGGACATAACTCAATGTAGTAAAAGCCATCTGTGACAAACACATACCCAACATAATTCTGAATCAGGATAAGTTGAAAGCATTCCCTCTGAGGACTGGAGCAAGACAAGGATGCCCACTCTCACCACTTCTGTTTAACATAGTACTAGAAGTCCTAGTCAGAGCAATAAGACAAGAGAAAGAAATAAAGAGCATTCAAATTGGCAAAGAGCAAGTCAAACTGTCACTGTTTGCTGATGATAGGATTGTTTAACTTGAAAACAGAAAGCTTCTAGAACTGATAAAAGAATTCAGCAAAGTTTCCAGATACAAGATTAATGAACACAAATCAGTAGCTCTTCTATACACCAACAGTGACCAAGCAGAAAATCAAATCAAATCAAGAACTCAACCCCTTTTACAATAGCTGCAAAACAAACAAACAAACAACAACAACAACAAGAAAACTTACAAATATACCTAACCAAGGAGTTGAAAGACCTCTTCAAGGAAAACTACAAAACACTGCTGAAAGAAGTCCTAGAAGACACAAACAAATGGAAACACATTCCATGCTCATGGATGGGTAGAATCAATATTGTGAAAATGACCATACTACCAAAAGCAATCTACAATTTAATGCAATCTCCATCAAGATACCACCAGCATTCTTCACAGAATTAGAAAAAACAATTCTAAAATTCATATGGAACCAAAAAAGAGCCCATATAGCCAAAGCAAAACTAAGCAAAAAGAAGAAATCTGGAGGCATCACATCACCAGATCTCAAACTATACTATAAGTTCATAGTCAACAGTGTGGTACTAGTATGAAACTAGACACATAGACCAATGGAACAGAAGAGAGAACCCAAAAATAAACCCAAATACTTACAGCCAACTGATCTTTGACAAAGCAAACAAAAACATAAAGCGGAGAAAGGACACCCTTTCGATAAATGGTGCTGGGATCATTGGCAGGCCACATGTAGGAGAATGAAACTGGATCCTCATCTCTGAGCTTTTATAAAAATCGGCTTAAGATGGAATAAGAACTTAAACCTAAGGCCTGAAACTATAAGAATTCTAGAAGATAACATTGGAAAACCCTTCTAGACATTGGCTTAGGCAATGATTTTATGACCAAGAACCCAAAAGCAAATGCAATAAAAACAAAGATAAATAGCTGGTACCTAAATAAACTAAAGAGATTTTGCACAGAAAAAGGAGCAGTCAGCATAGTCAGTAGACAGCCCACAGAGTGGGAGAAAATCTTCACAGTCTATACATCTGACAAAGCACTAATAACCAGAATCTACAAAGAATACAAACAAACCGGTAAGCAAAAAACAATCCCATCAAAAAGTGGGTTAAGGACATGAATAGATAATTCTCAAAAGAAGATATACAAATAGCCCACAAGCATATGAAAAAATGCTCAACATTACTGATGATTAGGAAAATACAAATCAAAACCACAATGTGATACCACCTTATTCCTGCAAGAATGGCCATAATCAAAAAATTTAAAAAGAGTGATGTTGGTGTGGATGCACTGAACAGGGAATACTTCTACACTGCTGGTGAGAATGCGAACTAGTACAGCCACTATGGAAAACAGCGTGGAGATTCCTTAAAGAACAAAAAGTACAACTACAATTTTATCCAGAAATTCCACTACTGGGTATTTACCCAGGGAAAAATAAGTCATTATTCAAAAAAGAAACTTGCACACACATGTTTATAGCAGCACAATTCACAACTGCAAAATCATGGAAACAGCCCAAATGCACATCAATCAATGAGTAGATAAAGAAACTGGTGTACACACACACACACACACACACACACACACACACACACACACGTACATAATATATGATGGAATACTACATGGCCATAAAAAGGAATGAAATAACAGCATTTGCAGTAACCTGGGTGAGATTGGAGACTATTATTCTAAGTGAAGTAACTCAAGAATAGAAAACCAAACATCATATGTTCTCACCAATATGTGGGAGCTAAGCTATGAGAATGCAAAGGTATGAGAATAATACAATGGACTTTGGGGATTTGAGGGAAAGAATGGAAGGGGAGAGAGGGATAAAAGACTATAAATATGTTGCAGTGTATACTGCTCTCACAAATCACCACTAAAGCACTTACTCATGTAACCAAATACCACCTGTATCCCAATAACTTATGGTAAAAAAAATAAAAACAAAATGTCCTTTATATTGATGGCAGATTTACATCAAAAAAGACAATATAACTTTATCTTCTAAGTTCTCAGGGAAAATAATTTTTAATTAAGAATTAATCCTGATGAAATTATCACTCGATAAGGGTAAAATGAAGATCATTTTAGAGAAGCATTAATAATTTTTATCACTCACAGGCAGCCCCTTACTAAAACAACCAACAAACATACACTAGAAAACATATTTCAGAAGCAAAAAAAGATGAATCTCAGAAAGGAGGGGTGAAATGCAGCTATAATAAATTTGTGTCAACTATACCTGCAAAAAATAGATCTGGGTTTAGTTACCAGCTGTGGGACTTTATGTATTCAACAGTTTTTTCCCCAAAATGAGGTTGTACCAGATTATGAGTTAGTTGTTCTAAGGCCTTATCTGGTGTGGTTTTATTATCCAGATACATGAAATTACCAAGAAAGAATTTATGCTTGTGAAAGAAGAGCACTTTAGAATTATAGATAGATACTCACATTTGTAAAGGATCTTAAAGGTTATCTAGTTCAAAATAGGTTGATATTTTAATCTCCTCATTAGTGGAAAATGCATTTTAACCTTAAATACTTTATTTGCCATAGCCCATACTTAAACTTTATTCCTAACAGACTCCTAATTGTTAGTTCTTGGAGGAGTGGTGTCGAAAAGCAAGGTCGTAGTGAAGCCTTTCTCTAAGTAAAAGAAATAGATTTCCTTCTGAAAGTTACTTGAGCAAATCTTCTGCAAGTGGATCAGGGATGGGTTTGGAAAGTCACTTCAGAAGTACAATAAATAACTCCATAGCTACCACACCGTCGATACTTTATTATAACCAAACTGAATCTATAATTAACATTAATTTTTTAAAAACATGTTTGTGAGGAAAGAGTGTCCATATTTGAAAATTTAGTGAAAGTCTCAAAGACACACACTCTTATCTGAGCTCTAGTGTTTTCTGACACAATCTGCTGAATTTCCAAGAGATATGAGTGTTACAGTATGAGGGGTAAAGCCTTAATTCTCTACCAGACCCTAAGAGAGGAAGACTTAGGGCAGGTGAGTTTTAACAGTGAAAAGGAATTTAGAAAAGTTTAGGCACATGGGAGACTATAAAAGGCCTATGTAAGAGCAATGGTAGGCAAGGAGGCAGCTTTATATACTTTGCAGAAACAGAGGGTGTCTTATATGTACACAGGAGAGATCCTAATGACTGTACTTACTGATACATTTTCAAACATCTATCATACTCTGAGAGAATTGCTTCATATCTTCATTTAACAAATTTGCATCTTTTGTAACTCCTCTCACAAGCTGGCAGATGTGAATAATTTTAGTAAAACTGTTGCTTTCTCCTGTGAAATCACATAGCCATTTGATAAGATTTTTGCTAGTACTGCCCCCAAATATAAAACCAATTTGGCTTTGCTTGAGAACATAATTAGGATTTATCTGTTATTTTCTTCTGAAAATAAAATTATTCTTTTATACTCTTTAATGCCTCTTGAATTGTACTGTACTCACAGCTAAAACTGTAAAGGAATAATTGGGATCTTCTAAGACCTTTACCCAACCTGGAAGGTGGTGGCATGAACAACGAAGGGGGAATTGTATTCAAGGACAGATAGATTCATTTAGGAGCAAACTCGAATAAAGAAATAAACAACATGCATACAGAAAAACCAAAGAAACACTAATTTATTTTCCCAAAATTATTCTGTGAAAAGACCTACAAACTGGTTTAAATATGGATTTGGTTTGCCATGGAACTACACATTTTAATTTGTTCTTAATTGAATTAGTGAATTAAAATGTCTATGTAGAAGGCTTTGTGTGTTTCCAAAAGAAATCAACCTTGAAAATCTGTTGTGAATTTGGTAAAATCATGGTGGTTTGGTTGCAGGCTTTTAACCAGAGCGACCACAGGCTGCCTAAAATATGTCTAAACTATTCCTTCCAACCCAGTTATCATACCAGCAGTTTGGAATTTCAAAGTTCTTTGCCCACCCTTGTCTACATAAAAACAATGAAAAGTGTCCATTTATCAATACTTTGAGATTCTGCTCCAATATTTTTCTTAAGATTGCCAAAACTAAGCTTAGCAGCACATATAGCCAATTTTTCAGAGTTAGATAACCAGACTGTGCCTAATTTTATTACCTGCCCTTGGAATTAGCCTGGTTCCTGCTTAACTTACAACTGGAAAAGAGTGTGTATCCTGAGAAAATATTCTCCCTTACCATATTTTAATAAATGATACATTCATTGTAACTATAAGGAATATTTAATATCAACAAAATTGTAGGATTATTGCCAATGCTTTTAAAATGATTGTCAGTTCATAGCTGACATAAAAGGCAGTATATAAAACAAGGAAAATAACATAATTCTTGTCCTCAGATAGTTAAATAACATGGAAAAGTTGGGTGACATAAATATTTTGGAGCTGTTTCAAATTTTGAGGGAATTATTTTGAAGTTTTTAAAACTTTGAGCAAGATTGGAAGGGACTTTAAGTATTATTATTTGCAACATTTCACTTAATTATGGCATTGCTCTTTGGGGAAAGTGCATGGAAATAGTATGTCTGTATAGATCTCCTTTTTCTTTAAATTGCAGTCTCTTATGGGAGGGAGAATGAACGTCCTTTAGTCATAGCATCATTTTTCAACCACTGGATAAAGTGATATCCAGTCAAGAATTTGGGTGGTGAATTCTTTTTCCTAACACACAATATAAAAATGCATAGAGAACTCTATCAATTTTATTTTTGCAGGTGGAGGGAGGGTTTTGTTGGCCCTTGAAAAACGATGCCGTGACTAATATGACATCATTTAGTCCCCTACAAAGTTAGCTCTTCTACTTAGGAAATGGCAGCTGTGAGAAAAGCAAACATCTTTCTAACCACTAGTGCTAAGTTCATTTTTGCTTATGAAAAGTATCTATTATTAAGAGAGTTGGGAGAGGGGGTATAGGACTGATAACACATGAAGATCGCCAGCTGTGGTACTAGCTGATGACGCTGAAAATCTAACACATATGCAAGGGATCTGTTGATTTGTTTTTGAGCACTTCATGCACTGATGTCAAAAGTGAACAGAGAGCTCTAGAGGCAGAGTCTGTTCAACACCAACCCTGGCAAACACCAAACCCGAAGATACATTATGGGATGCCATTTCCCCATGAGTCTCAGCTCAGACTCTTTCTTCTGCTCAGGCTTTCTCCCTGGCTCTGGTTTATATAAATAAATAAATACCTCTTCTCCCCTTCTTCCATCAGCATTAGGTATACCCAATGAACGAATTTAACTATAATTTGGGGAGTAGGGAAAGGGTACTTCTGCTAATGAGCAAACTGGTGGGGACTCCTAGGATACACAAAGCCTTGATTAAAGACCTGCACTCAAATCTTCACATAAGATGATCCACTTTTGGCAGGCATATCTTCATCTTCCTTCTGTTACCATAGATTTTTCCAGGGAGTTGGTAATCTTTTTACTCTCAAGAATCTTTCAGGGTTTCTGTTTCTTAATTTACTGTGGTCCTTGGACATGAGCTGGGACCTTTATTCCCAGCTCAGTTAGCGCCTCAGTGGAGGGTGGGCTGGAAAGTGAAACTCCACGCTAGCAATTTAGCAGCTCCAGAGGTGTGGTGGGGAAGAAGAGTGAAATTAATGACTAATATGAGGCATGAGAATTCACAAAGGATCTTCATTAGCCACATTCCCCCAACCTCATGGATATGCAGCAAATGGCTGGAGTAAGATCACTTCCCGGGGTCTGAGAGGGAGACTAGAATGTCAGGAGTCAGAGGCACAGGGGAAATGCTTTCTCGTGGTTACCAAATTTCCTAAGGATCCATTTGCATCCCACTGTTATTCAAAATAGAAACATCTTAGGCACATTTTCTAAAAGACGTGTGAGTGCTAAAATTTCACTTTTTCCTTCATGCTAAAGTTTACCTAGTCTCAGGACAGGTCTGGTCTTGCTGTTCTTTCTGAGCAATAAAGAGCTTGTTTCCCACTTAATTGAAAGCATTTTTTGTCATTGGATTTTAGCCTGGGAGGAGATTAGGTCTGGCAGAAGAAAAATTAGTCTGAGCTGAAAATGCCATTAGGGCAGCTCTGCCCAGGCAGGGTCAAGAGTGTGTGCTCAGAAAGACCACCAGTTGCAGGTTACAAAGAGATAGAGAAAAGGATGGGGGCTCCTGGGACTGAGAGAGGTGGTGAAGATGACTTCAGACAGCCCTACTCTGAAAGTTACATCATTCTTTCTGAATAGCTCTGGTATGGTAATTACAAATGGCCCTTAAAATTTTTAAACTACTGCTAACTTGCCTGCACTAGTTAGGTTAAATCCAACAAGGGCCTATCCCAGCAAGTCAGCTAAGAGGACTGTGCTGGTTCCCTTGGCAGCAGATTTCCATACCAGATGGCATTTCCAAAGGCCACAGAGATAGCTGGATGTTTGGGCAGTCACTGGCCTGACTAACTTCTTACGTGTCAGGGAGTGGTGGGATATTAACATTATAGGATCGGATAATTTTTTTCCTATATACTTTTTTCTTGCTTGTGGCATCCAAACAGCAACTATGGGATAGGAGTGTAGCAAAACAAAATTCGGAGGTAGAAAGGCATCTCAGGGGAGTTAGGAAACTCAGCAAGTCATGAAGGCTCTCATCTTGTGACTTGAAGACTTACACAGCTACTTGAAAAATTTCGTAAGAACCAGATAAAACTCACCATCATAGACAACCAACTTTTATAGTGTACCTACTGAGGATGAGACACTGCCAGGTACTCCATAGACTAACATGGTGAAATAGTCATGACTCTCAAGAAACTCACAATAAAGTAAAGGATAAGACATATAAATGCATATATATACACATACACATATACAGATATACAGCTATATGTATAAGGCAGTGTATATATGCATATATGTTCATATATATGTGCATGTATATATACACATGACAGTAAATATATAAATATATGAATACATGTATATATATATATATGTATGCACAAACATATATATGTATATTTTTATACACTGCCACAGCCTTGCATATGAACTGGTGTGCACTTCCCAGTAGCTTCTTCTTTAAGGTCTTATTTTCTAATTACTATATTTTTAAATGGTATACAAGATTTCTAATGCCCTTGGATATCACTGCTACAGTGAATGCTCCTTGGCTCAGCTTCTAAAACTAGCCACTCAAATAGGGTTGCTTCCTATGGTTAGTGGTTAGAACTTTCTTTGGTGGCTGATTGTTGGTCTTGGCCTCCCCCCTTGGAATTGAAACTTTTGGTCTTCCTGAGCCTTCCTGTAACCAGGAATCAGACTTGGGTTCCGTTTTCTCTGCACTTTAAAGTTGCAGGCCAATGCCATACTCTTCAGCATCAAAACCCTAGCCCTAGAAGAGCAGAGTTTCAAATCTTTTCAGAGGAGGTTCAGAAGAAGGGAGGCTGGGCCCTTGCGAAAGTCACTCCAATTCTCAGGGCCTTAGTTAATCACTTGTATGAAAGAGTAAACAGATTAACTATTATGTAAAGTCCCTTCCAACTCTAAAATATTGGACTTCTATAGAAAAAAAAAATGTGATAATGGTCTAATCAGTGGTAGAAAAGGAAAGTCCTGAAAGAAAATGAGAGCTAAATGGGCTAAATCTCACAGGTCTGGGTCAGTTGGAGGCAGTGTCTATGAAGGTTGTGAGACTTGAGTTTGATTTTGAAGGATGACTAGACTGAGGCAAATGAGGGGAATGGTGAGGAGGAAGGGGTTGCTACTCAGCCAAGCAGATTGTGAGCTAAAGTAGCATGAGGCACAGTAAGTAGGCATATTAATAAGCTAAGACATCTATTTGCCTTAAACAATGAATGATAAGAATGGAGCTGTGGTTGGCACTGTGCATAAAGCATGGCTTTGGGGATTTATTCCTTTGGGCCCTGCAAATGAAGAGCTGCTGGAAGGACAGCATGAACTTTTATGGGCACTATGGTCAAGGGTGACCCAGGATGTCATAGAATGAAGTGCTCCCTTATTGATGGTGGCATAGTCTCTCCAGGTGACAGCATTCCTGGGAGCAGGACTGTGGGGAACAGCCACTCCTCAGGGGGAATTATTCTGCCTACAAATAGATCCAGCTGGTGAGGTTGGCATCTTGGAACAATTATAGCACCCTGTAAGAAGCATGGGATTTCTTGGAATGTAATGATTGTGGTAGACAATGGATACAATACGAGCTAAGTATGGCCGAATAGCTGTTGCTTTTCGGCAGCAGGTCAGAAAGGAAGACAGATGTCTTGAGGATGACCTTCTCGAATGAGTGTTTTTGTGAACTTAGGAATTCCCTTGGGGGCTAACGACAAGTCATTGCTTGGTAATCACTGTGAACAGTGTAGCATTACATACCTTAGGTGCAAACAAACCATAAAACTCTGACAGGATGGTTGGAGAAACTATAGCAGCCAGGTTTAGCAGGGTGGTGAGTAGAAACTGATCTTACCGAAATAAATAGGGAGATAGTGAGGAATTGAGGAAAAAAGCAAAGAGGATGAAATCACCTGAGGAAGCATTATTAAACACAGAATTCTGTAGATTTAGACAGGAGAAGAAGTAGACAAAAATTGAGTGCAAAATTGAAAAAACAAACTGTAGGTAAGGTTAACACTGAGACAGAGGGTTTGAATACTTCATTTGCATTCACTTAAAAGCAATGGGATCATCTCCTGAGGGAACTATTGACAGCCTGTCTCTAGGCTACATAAAAGAGGATAGAATTTCTTTAGTTCAAATTCCACAGACCACGTTGTGTAGTCCCATGCAATAACTTGACCTTAATCTTGGCCACAGCCCAGGAAGACATCTATTTCTCATGTAGCATATCCAAAGGCTTTAATGACCACAAAGAAAACAAACATTGAGTCTCCTAATCATCTAGAGATGCTAATGCATCTAGAAACTGAAAGTGCTACTATACATTAATCTCAATTTATGTAAGTATATTTTGATTTTATTTTAAATTCTAAACACATAGATACACAAATCAAATTTGCAAGAGAATTCACATTACAATAAGAATTTGTCACTTCACAAAAGGGATTGTTAACACTCCTAAATTTTCAAACATTCTGTTTGTACCTAACTTTTCAACAGCACATCTGTAATTAAAATAATGGAAACTTGACTTTCTGTGTTCTATTTATTTGAGTAAAAACTGTTTAATAAAAATTGTCATTTATATGCACACACTTCAAAAATAATATGTGTTTATCATCTATACCTATATTATTAAAAGAATATAGATTATTTTTCATTTTGAAGGGTTGATTTTCATTCATTTCAGAAATGCTAATTTTATTATGAATCAAGAACACCATGCAATTAGTATGTTTAATACCCCATTATAGATCAAATTAGATTTCTTACTACTTGTAATCAGATAGTATTAATACTACTTTATATACTACCTTTTTTTACAAAAGTGAGAGAAACCGAGTTGTATGCTTTAAATGACACCCTAGTTTTTCAGTTGGAATTGAAGAGTATGTATAATAGAAGAAAATAATGGGTATTGTATTAGCAGGCACCTACCTAGTCATTTCCAGTTATTCCTAAGTTCTTTATACATAATGACTCATTTAATTTTTACTACAACTCTGTGAGGTAGTTACAATATTAATTATTTTTACAGAAGAGGCCATGAAGACTCAGCTTAAATTCTCTGCTCAAGTTCTCAGAGCTAGTCAGTAGCAGATCTGGAATTCACAGCCATGGATTTTTGCCCTGATGTACATTCTCTGAACAACTCCACTCTTCTGCCTCTATAAGTTTGTTTGCTTAGTGTTTTTTAAACATAGTCTGTTTGTAAAGTAGTCACAAAGCTCTTGGGAATGCTTCTGCTCTGTATGGGAGCAAATGTCATTATCTTGACCTTTGGTGTACAGAATGCACCTCTTCCTTATTCATTGCTTTCTGCTGCCGAACTAACATGTTTCTAGATACAACTGGCATTTTCTGGTATGTTTATTCTCTATTTATGTAACATCATTAAATAAAATGACCAGAAATGGAACCAGGACTGGCAAAAATGAGACCTAGTTCTCCATCTCCTCTATAGCTGTTTCTCCTAACATTTTCTGTATCGGAACAGATCTGTTTCAGAAGAGAATATGAACATTGTTCCTGCTGTATTTTCTTCAGGTTTTTTTTTTCTAAGCTTCCCTCATCCCTTAGGCAGAATTTCTTAAGGCTGACCACAAGTACAGCTAAATGCCCGAGGCAGGTATAGAAGACTAAGGAGACTACTGTCCATCAGCTAAGGCAGCATATGCAAACCCTATTTTGACTGTCGGGAGTTTTCTCTGCATTCCTTCCTGAGTACAACATGTGCATTGCATCAGGAATGGTAATGTTCCGTGAGTCCTCCTTCCTGGGACACTGGCTACCATTGACTGCATGTAAAAATCTGTCAACAATTCTTTCCTTTCCCCTGCTCTTTAATTTAGCCCACTGCCAAGGGAATAATAAAGATGTTGTATTTCGTAGCAGGAAAATCAATTTCTGGGGCGTAGCTTGTGACACAATCTAGTATTAGTACTGATGTAGTCCCTCTGTCAAACCCTGCCCTTGTACCTTTTATTTTTTGAAATGTTTCTCATCAATCTTCTTTCTTTAGCAAAAATGTAAAGCTATTAGCTGGGGATTCCCATTACATTATACTCTACTAGCTAAACTTTATATTTAGTTCTTATAATTTCCAGGGTTCTTCTTCTAGTTGTCTGTCATTTAGTTTGGCCTGTGATTTACTTTAATTTTTTAGTTTAATTTCTCCTTGCTTTATTTTCATTATGGGAAAATGTGACATTAGTTATCAATGTGAGTAGAACATGATTTCTCTTCATAAATGCCTACTGGCAAAATTTTAAAATAACCAAACCCCCAAAATAAATGTATACATTAATGAAAGAGAATTGAGAGTCTAAAAATAAACCCTTATATTTAAAATCTATTGATTGACAACAAAGGTGCCAAGGCAACTTTGCTAGAACATTTGGATGGCCACATGAAAAAAGGTGAACTTAGACTCTTATCTCACACTATACACAGAAATTAACTCAAAATGGATTAGAGTCGGAAATAAACCCATACATTTATGGTCAATTAATTTTAGACAAGAGTGTCAAGAAAATTCCAAGGACAACTGAATATTCACATGCAAAAGAATAAAGTTAAACTGCCTCACACAACATGTAAAATTAATTCAAAATGGATCAAATAGTTAAAACTACAAGACCTCTAGGAGAAAGTTTATGTGTAAATCTTTGTGTTCTTGAATTAGGTAATGGCTTCTTAGATATGACACCTAAAAAAAATTAGACTTTGTCAAAATTAAAAACACTGTTAAGTCTTTGCTTATATGGAGTGTATTAAGAATAAAAAAGTAAAATAAAAGTTAAAATTAAAATGCTATTAAGTTTTTTGTGAAAAGATAACCCATAGAATGAGAGAAAATATTTTCAACTTAATACATCTGATGAGGATCTATTAATAGTACCCAGAACATATAAAGAACCCTTATAACTGAACGAGAAAAATAAAACGCATTTTTTAAAAATGGGCAGAGGATTTGAATAGATGTTTTTCCAAAAAAAGATGTAAAGATGGCCAATAAGCACATGATTAGATGCTCAACATTATTCGATGTTAGAAAACTGCAAATCAAATCCACAGTGAGATACTACTTCACATCTACTAATTATAATTTAAAAATAGGACAATACCAAATGTTGGTGAGGATGTGGAGAAACTGGAATGATTGTATACTGGTGGTAAGAATATAAAGTGAGTCTGGGTGCAGTGACTCATGCCTGTAATTTCAACACCTTGGGAGGCAAAGGCAAGAAGACTGCTTGAGGTCAGGAGTTCAAGTCTAGCCTGGAAAACATAGCAAGACGCTGTCTCTACAAATTTTTTTTTTTAAAAGTTAGCTGGGCATAGTGGCACAACCCTGTGGTCCCAGCTACTGGAGAGGCCATATGAGGAGGATCTCTTAAGCTCAGGAGTCTAGGTTGTAGTGAGCAATCATCATGCCACTACATTCCAGCCTGAGCGACACAGTAATACCCTATCTCCAAATAAGAAAAAAAAAAAAAAAACAGCAAAATAATGCAACAACTTTGGAAAATAACTTGGTAGTTCCTGAAAGGCTAAACATAGGGTTATCATAAGACTTAGCAATTCTACTTCTAAGTATATGCACAAGATAATTGAAAATATATGTTCACACAAAAACTTATACATTAATATTCATTGCTGCATTGCTCGTAATAGCCAAAAAGTAGAAATAGCCCAAATGCCCTTCAAATGATAAATGAGTAAGCAAATGTGGTATAGCCATATGATGGAACATTATTCAACTATAAAAAGGAATAAAGTATTGATATGTGCACAAAATGGATGAACCTTGAAAACATTATGCTACATGAAAGAAGACAGATACAAAAGGCCATATATTATTGTATTATTCCATTTAAATGAAATACCTAGAATAGGCAAATCCATCTAAGAAAGTAAATTAGTGTTTGCCTGAGGCTTGTGTGGGAACAGTGATTAGCTGACAATGAGTATGGAAGATTATATTAGGGTAATAAAAATGTTCTAAAACTGAATATGGTAGTGGTTTTACAGCTTCATAAATTTATTAAAAGTCATTGAAGTTAATACTTGAAATGGGTAAATTACATGGTATGAACATGATACCTCACTACGATTATAGGAAAGCAAGAACAAACTCTGAGGGAATGTATGAATGAGAGATGCCAGCAGTCCCTGGAGTATCACTCAGAAATGATGTGTGCATCTAGTTTAATAGCTAATCTTTCTTGGCTCAGGAATCAGGCAGAGCCTAAAAGACTGGACCTCATTAGGTCTGAAAGGGAATAAGTTAGAACATGGTTAAGTTCTGTCACATAAAGAATTTTGCTTGTATCTCAAAAAACTTCCAAATAATAGCTAATATTAAAATTCATTTATTAAATTATTTCTGAGGATTACTTTATGCAATCCTTATTAAAATACTATGAAGTAGGTATTCTTTTTAACATTTCCATTTTTCAGAAGAGGAAGCTGAAGAAAGAGATGTTGAATATTTTACTAAAAACCATGCAACTAGCAAGTAGCATATCTGAGAATCAAATACAAGGCAATTTGATTCCAGACCCACTCTCTTAACCTTTTCGAGGTATGACACAGTTGTATAGTTAGTCAGTAAATCATGCTTTGGGCCTTATTAGCCAAAAAACATGATCTGTGGCTCAAACAAGTTTGACATGATGGGCTCATCAAGAATGCCCTTGATGAGATCTCATTCCGGAGGAATTAGTTCTCTCTCTAAATCATTTTTTAAAAGAGAACAATAGAAATGATTAGCCATTAACCTAGATGCACACATCATTTCTGACGGATACTCCAGGGATTGCTGGCATCTCTCATTCATACATTCCCTCAGAGTTCATTCTTGCTTTCTCCATAGATTCTGGATATTAGCAGCCCTTTGTCAGATGGGTGGACTGCAAAATTTTTTTCACATTCTGTTGGTTGCCGGTTTACTGTATTGATAGTTTCTTTTACTATGCAGAAGCTCCTAAGTTTAATTAGATTCCATTTGTCTATTTTGGCTTTTGTTGCGAATGCTTTTGGTGTTTTAGTCATGAAGTACTTGCCTATGCTTATGTCTTGCATGGTTTTGCTTAGGTTTTCTTCTAGGGTTTTTATGGTATTAGGTCTTATGTTTAAATCTTTAATTGATCTGGAGTTAATTTTAGTGTAA
>CAUYQU010092612.1:0-14743 GCA_963574635.1 Cheracebus regulus
GGATCTTTGCAAGCAGATTTTGCAAGCAAGTAAGCAGTTTGTACAGAAGGCAAGGTCAGCGGTTAGAAACAGCGGAGATTTTCAGGGTCGGTCGGCCCCGAGCAGTCTGATTTTGAGTTCTAGGATGGCCAGATGCAGCCATCTGGCGGTGGGCCCCAAAATCTGTCTACCCTGCCATATTACACTACCTGCCCTGTGCATGGCCTGTGATCCTGCGGGGTCCTCGCACGGGCCTGGCCCGCACCTGCCGCCGGCTGGAGCTGCCTCCCCCAGTGTTGCCTTGGTCAGCACAGGCCAAGTGTGGGCCGCGCCGTGGGGCTGCACCTGGTGCCCCTCCCTGGCCCACGTCGTGCCCCGCTTCACGCCTCTCTTACCTTTCCTTTGCATGGCAGAGGCTCCTCCCACGGGCTGTACAGTTTGTTTGGCTGTTGGGCTAAGGGCTCATGTCCTCACTTCCCCACTAGGACGTGAGAGGGACCAGGTGGGAATCTCTGTTCCCTCTGTTTACTGGTGAGCCCCGAGCCCCCAGAACCTGCCTGATGCCTCATGAGCCCTCGTCAACATCTGTGGGTGTCAAACCAGAAATGACGCCCTGCAGCTTGGAGGCCCCAGGGCCATCCCTGGGCAGGCTGTCCGAACCTCCTCTGCCCTCCCTTCCCGGCTCCAGGGGCCACAGGAGACCCCACCACCTTGCTGACGGGGGTCAGGGGCTGAGGCTCCCTTCTGCAATCCAGGCAGCTCGGGGGCAGGTGAACTGCCTGCAGGCTTCTGCCTGTTCCGGGTTGCATTTGAGACTCATCAGCAAGGCCAAGGCGGCAGAATAGTGCCCTCCCTCGAGGTCGGAGAGGCCACGTGGGGCTCGTGGTGAAAAGTCACCTTTGTCCATGATGAGCACCAAGAGGGGTCGCTGTTTCAAGGAGGGTTCTTCAGCTTCCGCAGTCGGAAACAATGTGTATTCATATTTACGGAAGCAACTTACTGCAAAAGCACCTTATTACAAGCTCAGCAAAGGACACGAGCATTTCCAACCCCTCCCGGAGAAAAACACTGCCACTGGTTTTCTCCCTGTCCTGTGGTTTATCAGTATTTGTGTGTGATACACTCACTCACGACACGAGATTCACCTCTGTCCGTGATTTTTACTAAACATCGTGTCTCGTCTGCACTCCATGTCCATCACAGCACTAATCACGACAGCAAAGACATGGAATCAACGTAAATGCCCATCAGCTATAGACTGGATAAAGAAAATGGGGTACATGCACCCCGTGGAATACTATGCAGCCAAGAAAAAGAACCAGATCATGTTCTTTGCAGGAGCATGGGTGGCGCTGGAGGCCATTATCTTTAGCAGAGTAACACAGGAACAGAAAACCAAATGCTGCGTGTTCTCACTTATGAGTGGGAGCTAAATACTGAGAACAGAGGGACACAGAGAGAGAACCACAGACACGGGGCCTGTCGGAGGGTGGGGGATGGGAGGAGGGAGAGGATCAGGAAAAATCACTCATGGGTACTGGGCTTAACACCAGGGTGACGAAATAATCTGTGCAACAGCCCCCCATGGCACACGTTTACCTATGCAACAAACCTGCACAGCCTGCACGTGTGTCCCCAACTAAAAATAAAAGCTAAAAAATTAAAGCACAAATACTATCTCATGAGAAGTTTCTGTTTACTAAATGTTTAAATTGTTAGGTTTAAATGTTTGTTTAATTTTTCTTTCAAATGCCATCTGGAGTGTGACAGCGAATGTCCTCTGTGCACTGGCTGCACCTCGTTTACTACGGAAATTCCCGGCGTGCCTGTTTCCCTTCTCCCTGGAGAGCGTTGCTGGGATGGACGTGCTGCGTCTGTGTTTCTCCAGGTGGATGGACTTCCGTGGAACAAACCCGTCTGGAGCAGGAAACACAATGTCCGGAACCCCAGCAGCCCCCAGCCCCTCCCACTTCCAGGAAGGAACCACGGTCTCCAGCCGGACCCACAGGCGGCTCCCTGCTCTGCTCAGGGCTGTGCGGGCCTCGCACCCTCGCTCGCTGTGCCCGCCCCAGGCCACAGCTCCCTCACGGCTCCACCATGGAGGGCAGGTGTCCCGTTTGCGCCCTGAGGACAAAAGCTGCCGTGGACATCTGTTCCTGCCTCTCGCACCCTCACTCCCAGAGATCCCCAAGATAAGTGCCCATGAGGGGAGGTGCTGCCTCCTGAGGTGAGTGTGTGTCCAGCCGGTCACCCGGCTCCACACCCCCACCCATGCCAGGCATCCAGCCTTTTCACCTTTTAGCCAGAGGATCGAAGTGCTTTTAATTCTGGATTCCCTGGTGGCCAGGGATGCTGGCCATTGGCTGCCCTGAGGAATGCCTGTCTACACGCTCTGCTACCACGTGCTGCCTTCTTCCCAGGGATTTTCAGGACTCTCAACATATTCCAGAATGTTCTGTTCCTCAAAAATCTCCCCCCACTCACAGCCTTTCCTCCCCCTCCACAGGCTCTCCCCCTAGTCCACGGTCTTTCCTCCTCTCCGCAACATCTTTAATGAATAGCAGCTCTCAAGTGTAAGCCGACTGGCCAGCTGTTCTTTAGGAGCCCCTCTGCCCACCTTCAGGTCACGGAGCTCCCCCTCCACCTCCTGCCTCACAGGTGGCCCCCCCCAGGCACCCAGGTCCAGGCCTGTCCATCGGCTTCTCTGCCTCCTGTTTTGTTCATTGGTCTTCTTGTCTACTTTGCACCGATAGTACATCATCCTATGCCCTGTAGCCTTCCAGTAAGTCTTGGTATCTGGTGATAAAGTCCTTCCACTTTATTTTTCTTGGGAACATAGACATTTTATAACAATCTTGTAACTTTCCACAGAAAAAAGCCTCCTTGGGATTTTAATGGAAATGCATCGGATCTACAGATCTGTAAATCAGTTTAAGTGGAAATCTTTACACTGTTAAGGTTTTTAAACCATAAACACAGCCTCTCTCTCCATTAATTTCGGCTGTATTTTCTCAGTAATGTCTCCTAGTTTTTTGTGTGGAAGTCCTGAAGATCTTTCGTTAGATTTATTGCCAGATATTTATCTTTCGACGCTGTTGTGAATGGTGGTGTTTTTAAATGTCCATCTCCTTATGGGCCTTGCTGGTGGACGTCATGTGAAAGCTGTTAAATTTGAAACGGGATCCTGTGCATTGAACCCGCTGAGACCAGAGCCGGGGAAGGCAGTGAAGGGAGGGGCCTCCCACCAGAGTGCCTGACAACAAGAACCACACAAAAGATGACCACAAAACCACAACCCTGCACAAAAATGCCGCACCGCAGACGTCGGCCCAGCCCCGGACGGACGCCACCCCACGTCAATGCTGTGGACCAGGAGAACTGTCCCACGCAGTGTGCGGCCTCCTCATCTCTCCCTCGAAGCCCTCATCTTCCTCAGGCTCCCCGATGGCATCCACCTTCTCCCCTCACAGCACCTGTGCTCAAGCAAATCGTTTCTTTTAGTCTCACCCTATCCACTCTCTAGGTTTGACAATTACAGTGCAATTAATTTTTGTATATCGACTTTATATCAAAATCTTTTTCTAATATTTTGCGCCATTGATTTTAAAAGATATCTTAATGCAGAATCCTGCCAACTGCAGGTCCTCTTCGGCTCTTGTTTTTCTCGTCTCGCCGCCTTGTGTCCAGCACGGTGCTGGGTGCGGTCCCCATGGCGGCCTCGTGGGCTCGTCCCTGTCTGCGGAAAGCCGTCGGCTGTGGAGACTTTCCTACAAGCTCTTTTCAGACTAAAGACGCTTCCTTCTGTTCTCAGTTTACTAAGAGTTTAATTTTTTCACGAGCTTTACTGATTCTCAGAATCTACTTGCTTCAAGCACACGATCCGGTGGCCCTCAGGGAACTCACACCAGCGTCCCTGCGACTGTCACCGTTTTCGTCATCCAAAAAAGAAGCTCCTGTTGCCCCCACCCCTCCTTGACCTTCCACTTTTTATCATGAATGATAATAAACTTCATAAAATTCTTTCCTATGTTTTTGAAGTAACTAAACATTGTTCTTCATTTTTCATTATCTTCATGAGGTGGTTACACACAGTTTGATTTTTCTTTTTGAGAGTCTCACTCTGTCACCGAGGCTGGAGTGCAGTGGCGCCATCTCGGCTCACGGCAACCTCCACCTCCTTGGTTCAAGTGATTCTCCTGCCTCAGCCTCCAGAGTAGCTGAGACTACAGGTGCCCACCACCATGCCCAGCTAATTTTTATATTTTTAGTAGAGATGGGGTTTCCCCATGTTGACCAGGCTGGTCTTGAACTCCTGACCTCAGGTGATCCGCCCACCTTGGCCTCCCAAAGGGCTGGGATTACAGGCACAAGCCACTGCACCCGGCCCACGTTTGATTTTTAAAAATTAAACCAATGTCACCATCTTGGAATAATCTCAACTTGCCCTCATGCATAATTTTTACAACACTGGCTTCAATTCACCGCAAATAAACTTAGAGTTTTTCATGCTTATTCCTTGACCAGATGACTTAATTAATCCACATTTCCAATGGTGTCCTTGGGGTAGACTGCTGTGATGAGAGATATGAGGCCACAGGCTGCACGTATCTTCAGGGTAGACACATACATCACAAAATTCCCTAAAAAGCTGAGTTACACTTCCACCACAGGACACAGGCGTCTTCTGCTCAGGCACTTTCACTCACAGTAGGTAATACTATTTCTTTAAAACCTTCGCTAATTTCATAAACTTAACAACATTCAGCTGAAATACTCCAAAGACCTTCTGGAATCCTTTGCAGAGGGGATTTGACCCTTCATCAATTTCGTGGTTTTTGCCTCTTGGACTTTATTGAAACGGGGTATGCTTTCAGCTTTAGGTGCTTCTCACATAAGACGCCCCACCTTTCAAATCATCCGGAAGACACAACATTTTAGCCCGCACAAGCTAGGCTACGCTGCAGGAAAAAAAATCCCCCAACTGTCCAAGACGATGTCCTGTGGCCCACGGACCCTCCAGGCAGCTGCACCTTGGCAGCACCTGCAGGAGTCCACAGCGGCTGAAGCTGGGGCGGGAGAGCTGGGGACTGGGTACGGGCCACCCCTGCCCACGTCTGCCGGCCAAAGCCATTCCAACATCCAGGCACCTGCTCCTTCAAGGGGACAAGGAGGCTTGGCACCCCAAGGCTGGACGAGGAGAGCCTGAGACGTGGTCACAGGCACCCATGTGGCCAGGATGGACGGCCAAGGGCCAGCCTCTCCAAGAACGGACCTCAGCCACCCCAGCCCCACGCTGGCCCAGGACCGCATTTGGACACACTCTGGATTCTTCCTCTCCTGGAGACGGCCCCCTCCTCCCAGCTGCTGTGCCACCTTCCAGCCCCCACCCAGCCTGCTGGCAGAGGCCTCAGCTTCCAGACAGGACCTCCGGCTGTGCCTTCAGCCCAGCAAGGTGCATGGGCCCTGAGGGCTGCAGAGGTCTGCTCGGGCACAGCAGCCTGGTTATGAGCTGGCTGCTCGGCCAGGCCTTCACTGAAGGACAGCATTCGGAAGCCACCAGGACCCCAGGGGTCCCAGCGTGCCCAGACCTTGGACTTTCCGGGCCCCCGGGGCACCTCACAGGGACCAAGCACGCAGGAGACACATGCGTGGGGATCACCTCCAGGTCCCCGCTCCCCTCTGGTGTGGAAGAGTGACATCCGGTTGGATAGGGTGACAGGGAGGGTGGCGGGGAGGGGGCTCGCCTCAGAGGCGCCTCCCCTTCAGAGCCTCTGAGACTTTTCAGGAGATGGGACAGCAGGAAGCCGGGCTTGGTCCTCCTGTGCCACTCTATCGTCTGCTCACCACCGGCCAAGGCAGGGTTGCGGTCCCCAGGACAGGGCCAAGCACCCCGACAGGGATTGGACCCGCTGCATCCTGGACTCCATAGTCCTCCACCCATCCCTGCCTGAGAATCATCAGCAGAGGCTCACCCCCAGCGCCCACGTCACCCTAGCAGGACAAAGGGCTCCTGCCTCCGCCCTAGAGGAGCTGTCCACCGGAGCGTGGCCGTCAAACCTGAGCTATGGCTGGAGCTATCTCAGCGAAGCACAGTCTCCCCTGATTCCATCCCTTGTGGAAACTTCCAGGTGCAGCAAGATGTCTCCTGGCTGGGCCCAGGAGAGAAGCAGGGAGGCCTGGGGGTGCCCGAGTCCAGGGATGGCCTCCAGGACAGGGCAAAGACATCCTGAAAGCTCAGATGCCCCCCACGCCCAGCCAGAGAGAGGTGCCAGGGAATCTGATGGCTCATTGGTGGTGCCTCTCACGTCCCCCAGCACCCGGCATCGGGCAGCAGCCGACAGGGTGGCCGTGGAGAGCCTCGTGATCACCCATTAGTAACCTTTGTTCTGAACCAGCTGCTTTGTTTCCATGGAGGAGCAGGGTTTGTAAGGCCCAAGTTACTGAGCAGGAGCTTCCTAAGTCACGAGACCCCGAGGCCTCCCGCTTCTCCCAGGCCCGGAGCTAAATCCACAGGGTCAGCTCTGCCTCTGACATTTGTCCTGGTCACCCTCACCCCTGCGCCTGCCTCTGCCTTTGCCTTCCAGGGAAGGGGGAGCAGCGTACCACCTGCCAGGGCAGGGGGCCGGGGGAGGGGAGACAGACTGCAAGACACAGAGACAGACAGGAGACAGAGAGAAGCAGACAGAGGGGCAGAAAGAGAAGGAGGGGAGACGAGAGAGGACAGAGGGGAGAGAAGGGGCCAGTGCCCGCAGCACTCACGGGCGCTCCATGCTGGGGCCAGTGCACTCCCAGAACAGGCTGTGCCCCAGGTGTTCAGGGCCCTGGTGGGAATTCCCAGGACAGCTGTGCGTGTGGTGCTCTGGGCACCTGCCCACCAGGACGCTGTGTTTACTGCTGGGTTATCAGGAGAGCCAGTGCCTACCCAAGCGTGGATGGATCGCTGCAGAAGTAAGCTAGAGATAAGCTGGGACAGGCTGCGGTTTGACTTTGCTCTGAGTCACCAGAACAGCTGAGACTCAAAGCTCAGCAGGTGGCAGCGGAAGCAGAGATGGGCTGTCACCTCCTCTCCACCAAGTGTGTCCAATGGCGCCCTGGCTGTCCTGAGTGGAGAAGGGTCCAGGGAGGCTGCCCGGCCAGAGCCCTGGGCCTGGATGTGGCCAGCTTGATGCTTGTGGCCTGGAGGCCTGAGGGGCCAGAGCCCTGCCTGGAAGCCCCGGTGCCGTCCACGGAAACCCTCTGCTCTACGGCACACAGCTGGGAAAAGTGAAGCAACACCCACAGTTATTGTCAGAGAAGTAACAGTAGTGTAAATGTGTGTTGTCGTAACTTTGGGGATTATAAAATAACACAGTTTTGCAACATATTCGGAAAATGCAGGGACGAACACAGGGAGAGGACAGGTGTCCTCATTTCACCATCCATGGGGCGAGAAACAGCCAGTTCAGCATTTTCCATTCTGACACGTGCACGTGTACACGCATGTTACATGCATGTACCAACTCCACCCTGACACGTGCACACACATATTACACTCACATGCCAACTCCACCGACACGTGCACGTGCACACGCATCTTACAAGTATGTGCCAGCTGCACCCTGACACCTGCATGTGCACACGTGTGTTACGCACATGTGCCAGCTCCACACTGACACATGCATGTGCACACACGTTACATGCATGTGCCAACTCCACCCTGATACGTGCACTGCACACACATGTTACACGTATGTGCCAACTCCATCCTGACACGAATATTAGATGTATGTGCCAATACATGTTCCCAGGTGGTGCACTTCGCACCTCGAGTTTCTCGCAGGGTGGACGGCTCTGCGTGCAGATGCGTCCGGCTGATTTCTCTGTTTTCTATGGTTGAATGCTCCACAATGCTCCAGTTTACAAACACGGCTGCAATAATCATTTTAGTTCCAAAGCCTCCCCATCTGTGAACTCCTGGGCAGATTCTTCTAGAAATAGAGCCCTCTCGCAGCCGAGGCACATGCTGTGGGTGGAGAGGGGCACTGTGCGGTCAGACTCTGGGGTGAACCCTCTCCTGACCTGGAAGGTGAGCTCCCACCCGAGCAGTCCCTACGCCTCCACCTCCCTTCCCCTCCTGCTGCTGGCACCTGGACACAGCTGGTGTCCCTCCGTGAGCTGGGTCCACCCTCAGGGCCAGGCTCCTGGGCGAGGCTGCATCCTCCTGGGGTGAAGAGCCCAGGTGAGAGGGGAGTCCCCCCGCAGGGGCAGAGCAGGAGCTGAAGGAGGCTCGGGTAGGGGCGGCACCAAGGGGAGGCAGAGGCGAGGCGCAGGGGCCACAGGGCATGGGGCCGATACAGGAGCAGGAGGCTGCAGCGTTGGTCACGGAATCTAAACAACCCTGGGGGAGCAGCCCAGAGCCTCTGGCTTGACCGTGGCAAGGCAGAGCTGATCACCTGAGCCCGGGGGTGCTGGGTTGACAAGGAAGGAGCCTACTGAGGTGATGTGCTCTCAGCTGGGGAAGCGAGGGCCTGGGAGCCTAGCGGCCAGCGGCCGGATCCTTCCCACCAAGCCATGGGGCCAACTCGCCACACGCAGCCATCTTGACTGTTTTTGACCGTGGATCTGATAGAAATCAGTCCAGGACTTAGAGAAAATGTCTAGAAGTGCAGAGTTGGACCAGCAGGGTCTCAGACAGGAGGGAGCGGCCCCGTCCTGCTCAGCGGGTAGGGAGCAAGTGTTGCTGCTGCGGGGAGAGGGGAGGCTCCTCGCAGACCCTGGATGCCTCGGGGTCCGTTGGATTTAGCACCAGGCGTGACATGCTCTCTGCAGGAAAGAGTGGGATCTAGGGGCAGGTGCCTCCCACGGCAAGGAGGAGGTTCACCTCCTTAGACACAGATGTGCTGAGAAGTCATATGGTTCTGGAGTTCCAGCCATGTTTGAGTCAGATTTTGAAAATCTTTGTTCAAGTGCAGCTTTGAGAGGAAGTCCAGTCTAAAACAAATACACACAAATTTGTTGAAGGCCCTGTGCTGAGGGATCTGGGGGAGAAGCCCCTCCCACAGCCCCTCCAGGCACTCCATGCACCTGGTGACAAAGGGCTGGCTAGGTCAGCCCTCATTCTACAGATGAGGAAACTGAGTCCTGGGGACACAGAGACCACTCAGGCTGGAGGCCAAGGGGGCACCAGACCCCAGGCCTCCTTCCCACAACCCAGCCCAGCCCGAGGGCCCTGCTCACCTCACAGCCCCACCGAGGATAAGGTCCTCCCACCGGCCTCTACCGGGGAGCTGCCCCTTCCAGCTGGGGGCCCCAGCACCCACCCCCGGCCAGTCAGTAAATGAACCTAGATCTTCAAACTAGAAGCTCAGTTGCCCTTGGACTCCATGGCCCAGAAGAAACATCCTGGGATGTGGGCACAGCATTCCTCGGTCCCGGAGAGGGGGGTGGTCCTCAGCTCTGTCCACCTGACCCCAGGGCAGGTAGGGGTCCTCAGTCCATCTACCTGACCCCAGGGCGTGTAGGGGTCCTCAGCCCGTCCACCTGATCCCAGGGTGTGAGCGGTTCTCAGTCCGTCCACCTGACCTCAGGGCGTGAGCAGTCCTCAGTCCATCCACCTGACCCCAGGGTGTGAGCGGTCCTCAGTCCGTCCACCTGACCCCAGGGCGTGAGTGGTCCTCAGTCCGTCCCCCTGATCCCAGGGTGTGTAGGGGTCCCTGGTGCAGGGGAGGCTTGAGTGCCAGTCCCAGCCCCGGGAGGTACTGAGTTGAGTCTGTGGATGGCACAGAAGGGGTATCCATGGCCACAGCCTGACCCTAAAGGCCCTGGGTTGTCCCTGAGCTCCTCCTCCAAGCACCTCCAGAATCTTGTGAAATGGTTTCTAAGCAACGTTTCCTGATTAACCATCAACCAGGGAGGTGTCTTCTCAGTGGCCTGTGCTTTTTCAAGAAGCACCTGGGACCCCGCTGAGAATCTGTGGGGAGATCCCGGGCCAAGCAGAGTCGGCCTCTGTGGAACATTCCAGGAGCCCTGCCTGTCTGGCCCCTGCGCCCGTGTGGGGGTCCCCCGGCAGCTATCCTCCCCCTGGGAGTCTGCTCTCCAAGGCCTCCAGACGCCCCTGTGCCATCCATCCAGGCCTGTTCCCCCAGCGCCTCGGTGCTCCTCCTGCTCCTCCCCAGGGCCTCGGCACCCCTCCTGCTCCTCCCCAGGGCCTCAGCGCCCCTCCTGCTCCTCCCCAGGGCCTCGGCGCTCCTCCTGCTCCTCCCCAGCGCCTCGGTGCCCCTCCTGCTCCTCCCCAGCGCCTCGTGTGCCCAGCCCACCATCACCCCCATTCCCTGAGGTGCAGAACCCTTGGTGGCCCTGGCTGGGCCCGCCCACAGCTCTCCAGCCTCCGCAGCCTGTCAGGAGCCCAGGGCTGCACCTGGGGTGGGGACAGGGGCCCCCATTTAGCAGCCCTGATGGAAGAAGTGGAGCACACCCGGCTGGTCAGAGGGGGGCTGCTGCCCTGGAAGGGCTGGGGGAGCAGAGGCTTCCCTCGTTTCTCCTGTGTCCTCCTTATGCCTTCTTGCCCCTCCCTCACCCCCTGCCACAGCCCCTGAGGAATTTCAGAGCTTGAAAACCAAGCAAGGAGGAGCTTTCTTGTCACCCAAAGGCTGCTGGCCTCTCCCTTCCTGCCTCCGCCCAGACCTGACCACGGAGCCGCCTGCTCTCCCCATCTTCCCTGGTTCTGGCCCTAGTGTCCTCCAGGCCTTGCTGAGTGCAGTGCCAGGTGCTGGGTGCTGGGTGCTGAGTGCCGGGTGCTGGGTGCTGAGTGCTGGGTGCTGGGTGCTGGGTACCAGGTACTGGATGCTACATGTGGTTTGCCCCATTCCTGCCCCACCCCCATCTGGGGCTCCTGAGGATTTTGTCCTCCCCCAGACGAGGGGCATCCCCAGCCCAGCATCTGTGCGTCTGGGGTCCACACCCTGGCCTCAGAGCTGGCCTTGCAGTCATTACAAAGCAGCGCCATTGACGACAGAGGCTCCCGGGAACAAAGCCTGCCTTGCTTACGGAGCCCGTGCTGTTGCCAAGAGCAGGAGCGCCATTAACAACACTTTGGTCTCTGCCCCTTCCGCCAGCTCGTTGACCTTCACGGCCACGCGAGGCACTTTGCAGCTGTATTTTGAAATGGAAGTGCTTCCAAGGAAACCTCATTTAGGGGAACATTTCTATCAGCTGAATGAAACTCAGAGTTCACCAACAGCAATCATGCTGGAAACGGTTCTCCATGTGCCCGTGGCCTCCCTGGGCACCCTCGCCAGCAGCAGCTGTCCGGGGGAGCTCCTGTACAATATCCACTATTGCAAATGTTAAAATGTAACTCCCTTTCGCTCTCCCTCAGCCAACAGCAGCGCCGCCTCGGAGCAAAGGTGAAGCACGCGGGGTTGATAAGCTCCTGGTGAGCACAGGGCCTCCCTGGGTACCGTACTCTGGTCCGCCGCTGCTGAGGCGTGGGCCGTGGGAAAGGCAGGGCCAGACACCCTTCCTTGGGGCAGCGGAGGGTGGGGGGAGCTCCCTGGCCTTGAGTCCCAGAGTCCCTGAACCTGACGCCCCTCAGCAGGGTTCTCAGGTGCGTCTGCCGGGGGCGCTGAGGGGACCTGAGAAGGAGGGGTTGGGAGGGACACTGAGGCGGGACCCCACCTCTGCACACAGTGCCGGGACCTCCCTCAAAGGCCACTCTAGGTGAGGTCGCTGCAGCGGTCAGAGGACATGCAGGATGGGGGCTCCTGGGTGGGAAGCAGGCCAACCTCATGGGTGCCTGGGGCCGGACGTGGTGGCTCACACCTGCAATCTCAGCACTGTGGGAGGCCGACGTGGGCGGATCATGAGGTCAAGACCATCCTGGCCAACACAGGGAGACCCCTGTCTCTACTGAAAATACAAAAAATCCGAGTCATGGCACCAAAAGATAAAGGCATAAAAATATTTTTTAAAATACAAAAATTGGCTGGGCCTGGTGTTGCGTGCCTATGGTCCTAGATACTCGGGAGTCTGAGGCAGGAGAATCGCTGAACCTGGGAGGCAGAAGTTGCAGGCGACAGAGCAAGACTCCATCTCAAAAAGAGAAGATGATTCAGTGAAAGGAACGAGAAAGAGAAGGCGTTCTGGGCAGACTCTGGCCCTGGGGCACGGAAGTGCAGGGTTTTGCTTGCAGGGTTTGCTGGACGCTTGGAAGGGCCAGGTTGGGTGTGGCCTGGGATGGGTGGCCAAGGTCCAGGGGTCAGGGTCACTGCCAGGGAGGTCCCAGGGCCGCACGGAGCCTCTGGCCTTGAGTCCCACAGTCCCTGACCCTGATGACCCCTCAGCAGGGTTTCCGTGTGAGGAGCCCAGCAGCTGGCATGGATGGAGGATGGGCACATGCCAGGGCCCAGAGGAAGGAGGGGCTGAGGGTCAGAGGTCGCGGGAGACAGGAGGGAATGGGGTGGACCCTCTCCCAAGGCCGTGGGGTGGGGGAAGCAGTGCCTTAGGGCCTGTCCTGAGGCCCCTCCAGGGTCTGCTCGGTGACATCCGCCCCTCCTCCCTTCCCCTCCACCACCAGGCGCAGGTGTGGCCTGCTCTCCCGGGCCCGGGACCTGTGTGGGGCCAACCCTCAAAGCTCTGTCCCTTCAGGCTCACCTGGGCCCAGGGCGAGGCCCGACCCCACAGTGGACCTTGAGTCACTGCAGCTTCTGTGCCCAGCTGGGGAACAGAACAGCCTCAAGGCCAGGAGCGGGGAGGGGTGCAGCTTCTCCAGCCGCTGATGCCATGCAGCTCCTCCTCCCCTTTGGGTGTTGGCGGAGAGCAACACAGCGTCTGAAGCATGGAGAAGACATGGGCTCCCTCTTTTCTAGAAGGCCCCAGAGCCTTCCATGAGCAAGGCACAGGGATCAGGAAGATCCCAGGGATGCTGTGGGGGAGCCGAGGGACGGGAGATTCTAAGGGGCCTGCGTGCTCCAAGGCCCGGGCTCCTCGGAAGTCTCAGAAGGGGAAGGGCTCCTGTCGGGGCATCCTCCCTGCATCCTGGGTGCTTCGGGCGGCCTCCCCTAGTGCCAGTGCCAGTGGGGGTGGCCCCTGGGTCTGGGCCAAGAAGCCCAGCCACTACCTGTATGGCAGTTGTTGTGCCCAGTGCAGCATTTCTGAAGGAAGGAAGGAAGGAGTGAGATGCAGCAGCCGGACGCCCCATGGAGCCCGCCCGCCTGAGCACGCAGGAGCTGGAGACGGAGCCTCACACCGGCCTGGCTTTGGGACCATCATGAGGGCTGCCGTGGGGAGGAGGAATGAGGAGCGGATGTGGAGGGGCTGCAAGGGCCCCAGTGGGTGGGGTGGAGGGCGGGGGACAGCCAGGGAAGTGTTGGCTCCTGGTGGAGTCAGAGATGGAGGCCAGTGCCTGAACCTGGAGAACGAGGGCTCTGGGGACAGAGGGCCTCAGACTCGGGCACTCCAGCCATTCCTGTGACAAGCTCCATGGAGGAAGAACTGGGCACCCAACCCCACAGGGGACCCAGAGGCACAGGCTCCAGGCACGAGGGGAAAGGGCCCTGCTCCTGCCCCCGCCGGGGGCACCCCAGGCTTCGCTGAGACGGCCCCGGGGACGCCGGGAACTTTCTGCGAGTGCTCAGCAGTGGGGTCCCCAAGGCCTGGCACAGGCTCTCCTTACAGCCAGGCTGGCAGCCAAGGCCTCGGGCTGAGTCTCAGGACCAGACGGGCGGCTCTGGAGAGGACCCCCAGTCCAGGGTGAGGGGCAGTCCTGCCCGTGGCCGTCTCCACCCCTCTCACCTTTCCTCGAGTCCAGTGGTCGGGGCCTTGGAGAGGCCGGCGGGGCCCATGGGGGTTGAGTTTCTTCCCTGCGGCCTCAGATCTTCGCCCAGTCCTTTGCTGCTGGGTGCGGCAGGCAAGCCCTGGTGTCCCTGGAAACCTGTGTCCTGGTGGGGGCCTGGGCAGCACCAGCTTACAGGGACACCCACACAGGCAGACCCAGAAGGGGTGCACCGCCCCCCTGAGCTCAGCCAGGCATCAACGCGGGGTCACCGCCGGCTCAGGTGGCACTTATGGGGCTGCCCCTCAGCTGCCACTTCCCATGGGACTGATGGGGGCTGAACATGAATGACGTGGCTTATAGCTGGGTGCCCTCACCCTGACCACAGGTGCCACACGAGGGGAGCTGCATTCTCTTCTGGATTCTAACTCCACAGGTGGAGACAAGAGCTGCCATGCCCTGCCAGGCAGGGGTAGAGCGGATGCCCGTGTGGCCCCCACGGCCCTGCTGTTCCCGCAGCCTCTGACTCCAAAATGCCAGGGGAAGGAACGAGGAGGGGACAGGTGAGTAGTAGGAGGAGATGTAGGGGTTAGGAGGGGCTCGTCCTGAGTGTGTGAGGCTTCATGCACGCACAGGCCTGACTTCCAGCCTCGCAAACACACAGGCCTGAGCACCAGATGTGTCTCCTGCTCCAGACACGGTGAGAAGGGAGAGGAATGGCTGCCCCCGCGCGTCTCACCGCCAAGGAGGCTCAAGGCCGGGGTCCCCTCTGCTGTCTGGTTGCAGCGTGCACCCCATCCTCAGCCACTCGGCAGGTGACCCGCGGGCTGCCCGTGCCCTCGTGCCTCTTGCTCCTAGGGGTCTGCATGGTTTCTGTGCGGCTGCTGGCACTTGTGGCTTATGGGGAAATACATCAAAAGAAGATTATAGAAATTCAATGGTAGGGGATCGACAAAAAAAAAAAAACTGTTTAGTCAATTGAGTAGATGTGGGAGCAAAATTTAGCTGCGCCAT
>CAUYQU010092613.1:0-29145 GCA_963574635.1 Cheracebus regulus
CTGTGGGGTGCATGCCATCTCATACCAGCAGTCAGTGTGCACCTCAGCTAGAGATTGCCAGATAGATTCAGTATTGTGAGACCTAATTTAAAAAAAAAAAACTTTTTTTTTTTGTACTTTAAGTTCTGGGGTACATGTGCGGATCTTGCAGGATTATTGCATAGGTACACACATGCCATGGTGGTTTGCTGTCTCCATCCCCCACCCCCCAGCCCCGGCATCCGGCCGTTGTACCCAGATTAAGCCGCCCCCACAAGGCGCCCCCCGGGCGGGCCCCCCGCCGGGCCGCGACCACACGGCGACCACCGCCTGAGGCCGGTGAGGGGGGGGGGGGGAGGGAGACAGCAAACCACCATGGCATGTGTGTACCTATGCAATAATCCTGCAAGATCCGCACATGTACCCCAGAACTTAAAGTACAAAAAAAAAAAGTTGTTTTTTTTTAAATTAGGTCTCACAATACTGAATCTATCTGGCAATCTCTAGCTGAGGTGCACACTGACTGCTGGTATGAGATGGCATGCACCCCACAGTCACCATGCTTTTCTTGCATGTTCTTTTAAAATCCTGTGGGACAGATCTCTGCCGCCAGCAGATAGCCTCTGCAACAGATGGTAAAGCGCTACACAAATGTCATGCAACATATTTGAAAACTCTAAAGTTTTAAAAACCATAAAGCATTATTTAAAAGTCTGATGCGTTTTTACACTTGAGGCTCTGAACATACTTTCCTTTAAGTCAATGACCTTGGCAAAAGATTATTTAAAACTGACCTAACAAAACAGCAACAGTGCATAAGGCAGAAGAGATTCACAACTGTCACGTTTTGAGTTATTCTGGTAATAAGCCAGAAAAAAAAGAAGTGAGAGGGAGAAGGCGCCAAAATTTGTCCTGCTAAAAACAAACATTTATGGCTTGAAGAAAACAAAAGCTAAAATTCTTTAATGTGGCAAGCCTAATAATTAGTTTTTCTGAAGAAAACAAAAATTAAAAATCTTTAGTGTAACAAGCCTAATAATTAGTTTTTCTTCCCCTCTAAAATGCAAAGCATGCCCTTATCATGCATACACGCAAGTCCACACATGTACACCAAGGCACATCTTACAAATTCCGGAAGTACACCAGGGTTTTACTCCACACTTGGAAAGAGTCCTCTCTCTGGAAAATGCAGACAGCTTAGTCATATGCTTTAGTTCTTCTGTGATGCATCTCAGCTTGCTGTGAGAGGTTCTGACTATAGGGCTTCTTGATATAGGTAAGTTTAAATAGGTTACTGAACTTCCCTGAAGAAACGGAAATACACTGTATGGATATTTCACAGGAGTGATGGAGGATAATTTTTTCAGGTTCCTCTAGGTCTTTAAGATTCCCAACGAGATTAGTTACCTGACTGAATTCACTGTGCAGGACAACTATCAGGGGGTTGAAGGTACTGGTATTCTTGTCATATTTATATATTTTTAATTAAACCCTCTGATATCCCCTATTAGTACTTGAAAGAGATTTATTTTGAAAAAGCTACACTAACATAAAGGACTGATGTTTTGGCAAAGAAGCAGATAATAAGAGAGAGTTCTTCCTCCCACAAGTTTTCAAATGAATATTAATCAATGCTTTAAAAATGCCACCGCTTGTGCTGTGGAGCACATCTGCTTAAAAGTAGCTTACAGGTAATAGTTTTTAACTTTTCTTGGCTTTGCTGACATAGTTTAACCTGCTCACGATGCATGCCAATCACCTCACTTTTACAGTGAGGGATAAGAATCTTCAAACTCAGTGGGATAATAATGCTGATTGTACTCCTATGCATCTTTTAACTCAAATAGAAGAGAAAAGGCATGTGAAATCGTTTTCAACAAAGGCACAGTTTGTCACAGTGAATCCACCACAGAGTCCAAGCTGCAGCCCTCTGAGAGGGGAGGCCTGTATGGCCTGACTCACCATCTAGCCAAGTGCTACCTCTGCAGGGCATGAGGAGAACGCCATCAACACCATTTCCTACACCTGCAATTAGGACTTTTAGGGCAATTTAATCTAGAATACTAAAAAAAATCCCTCAATTTAAGGAATACAGCATACCAAAATACCTTATAGCTTTTGTTTCTTTAAAATAAAAATTATACATTCACATACGCATGAGATAAAATATAGGAAAACTGAATTGACTAAAATCAAGAGAACGGTAAATAACGTCACACTGAATAGCCAGAGCTACACTGTCCAGTAGTGCAACTTCTAGTCACATGTAGCTATTTAAAACACAGTTAAACTGAAATTCAATTCCTCAGTCACATTAACCATATTTCAAGTGTTCACATATGGCTACTATTTTAAGCCCAAGGTAATGACTTTTTTCTTCCCTCACTCTCATTCCTTTTCTATGACAGTTTCCTAAAGTGAAAAGTCAACCATCTTTGTTAATCCCAGAACTGCAAGTAACCAGATTTAGCTCTAAACAGGCTTCCCACTATTGGAAAGTAGCATCAATACATATGTTAAGATACCACCCGACAGTATAGACACATCTTATGCTTGAAGAGAATGTGTTCCAACAAGCTTGTCAAAAATGTCACCATCAAAAATGGGAATAATGTAGGGGTCCCCATGGATACATCTAGAAGATAAATTAAATGAGAGAGGGTTAGTATAATATTTTAGAAGGCTAACCAAAATGCTAAATGCACTGAAAAACCTAAAACCTGGAAGTCCTGGGGCAGAGGGAGAGGAAGAAGCTGATCAGTGCTCAAGCCTGAAGGGACTGGCATCTGCTAGGACAGTCTGGAATGGGGTAGGCTAGGGCAGGGACAGTTCTGAGTTCTAGGGAAATTTCAGGACAGTGGGACATTTTCCTCTGGGGCTGTTAGGTTAGGACCTGGACCTTCTTCTCTGGAATGAGATTTCCCCAAATTAAGATAATGGTGCAGACTTCTGGTATAAATGTCCCTTCTCATGCTAGAATTGACAACAAGGAATGGTACATATCAGATTTTAGCCCTTGAGGTGAGAAAGCAAAAAAAAAAAAAAAAAATGCCCTGAGAAGCTTCGCATGTCTAAGTATTTGTAGGGACAGTCACCATGGGGAGGAGGGCACAGGGCACAGTGATGAGGAGCCCAGAGCAGAAAAAGATGAACATTAAAGACAAGTGAAACCAAGTTCCTGATTTTGCTGAGCTTGGAATCTATCCAACTATTACTTGACAAAGAGGTTCTGTATAAAGTACTATATAAAGTGGTGGTAACGTTGGCTTCCATGGTTTAAGAAGATACTTGCTTGCTTTCTCTCTCTCTCTCTGTCTTTTATATGTAACTTAATTATCATCAGAGGATATTATATTTTAGACAACAACTGAGCTCCGGTGGAATTTTTCAAGGGCTATAAAGGCACTAAGACAGTGGGAGAAAGATGCGACATGTGATGGCAGAAGTAAGCCTACTTTTGGCTGGTGTGGTGGCTCAGGCCTGTAATTCCAGCACTCTGGGAGGCCAAGGCAGGAGGACTGTGTGAGGCCAGAAGTTGGAAATGAGCCTGGGCAACAGTTCAAGACCGTGCCTCTATAAAAATAAACAAGCAAATAATAAAAAATTAGCTGAGTGTGGTGGCAGGCACCTGTAGTCCCAGCTATTCAGGAGGCTGAGGCTGGAGAACTGCTTGAGTCCAAGAATTTGGGGCTGCAGTGAGATGATTTTATCACTGCCCTCCAGCCTGGGTAATGACAGAGCGAGACCCTGTCTCAAAAAAAAAAAAAAAAAAAAAGAGAGAGAGAGAGAAGTGAATCTACGCTGAACCTAAAAGATCTAAATATTTTTTCAATATTTTGAAATATAATCTTTATACACAGTACAAGAAAATGTTGGAAAGGGACAGGCAGAAAAACACTGGGAGAAAAATAGACATTCTGATTTTGCCAAAACCATCTATGCTAAATATAGGTAATGGCAAAAGGAACCAGCTAGCTATGAGATAAGTAACACAATCTTTAAGTGGAAATGCCACTAAAGTGCTGCTGTATTTGTCTAGGAGCTGCCTCGAGTTTGACAGTGTCTGATTAACAATCAAATAAGGAGGGATTTTTTTTTTTTTTTACCTTTAAGAGACATGCTAATTTTAAAAGTGAAGGTGATGTAAATCCACCTACCAGAATATTTAAAATAGAAAGTAACCAAATAGATGGAATAGGGTGGAGGATTTTAGACATTTGACTTTTAGGGGAGGCTAAAAGATACTGAAGGTAACTCAATGGCCTTTGCTAACTGAGCTGCAGTGTCACTGTGGAAAGGGCACTGGGGCTAGATGACAGGATGGCACAGCTTTGGTCCACGCGCAGGGCCCAAGGAAGAAATGGCATGCCCCCGACACTGCATCTCATCTCTTCATCTGAATGATGGGGGTAAGAAGTTGCCTTTCTGCCTCACCACAACACCATGTTCACAGATAGCTCATGCTGGGAAGTCCACAGCACAGCCATCAGGGACAACACGGAAGGCGTGTGGCCATAGGAGACACGCCAACCAGGGAAGCAGCCTCAGAGGCAGGAAGAACATGAGTACACTGTGACCCAGCTGGAGGACACAGCAGGAAGGAAAAACCCCAACAACCAAAACAGGACCGGGAGCGGGGTCCCTAGGACATTATGTATCTGGTGTTTTGGCTTCTACAAGAGTGGAAAGGAAGAGGGAAAGAGGAAGAAAGGAAAACTACATTCTATCTCTGAAGGAAGTGGCATTCCTCTGCACAGCAGCCACTCGCTGCTCTGTAAGGGTTTCAAAAGCTGCCCAGTGAAAACCTGCATGCTGGAGACCTTGAGTTCTCTCTCGACACTGCACCTTGTTCTCATATATCCTTTTCACTTCATCTTCACAAAAACTGCAGCAGAGCGGGCAGGGCAGATATTAGTATTACTATTTTACGAACGAGAAAAACAAGACTTGGAAAGTTGAAGTGCTTTGTCCTAAGTCACAAGGTAAATGTTAAAGCCCAAACTCATCAACCCTTCACCTAAATATTGGGTGCTAAGCCTCCAGGTTCTAGAATGCTGAGTTCTAATCACCTAGAAAAGAATAAAACTGTCCAGGTAAGGTGACACTTCTGAGGAATCCCAGGAAGAGGTGTTAGCACCGTTTCCTCAGGTGGGAATGGGTTCTGAAACCATCTCCATGATGGCTCTGGCCCACAGCATGAGGCACATGCCCACTACAGACCCTTCCCAGCAACTCCATCCCAGTGTGAGGCAGCTGGATTCCTTAGGCCTCTCTCTTGAAAACAAACCAAAGCCAGTCTTGCTTCTTCAGTGCAGTGATTTCAGGTCTTCCTCTGCCTTAAGGTAGGCTCCTCAAGCTTCCTCTTACCTAGTCATCAGCAAAGGCACTGGATTTTGGAGAGCACCAGAAATTCCATAGTACCTTTACTTAGCAGTTTAAACTCTAAGGCTTTCATTCTTTGAGAATGAAACAATGGCTCTTGGAGTTAGAAAAGAGATGCTGAGATTTGGTTAGGCTTTAAGCAAACTAAGTAGAAAAGTACATTAAAATCAAGAAGAGAAGGTCACAAAAATTACAGCACAACACATAGGTTATTAGATCATTTCTCAAACCTTGGAATTCTTAAAATTATTTGAGAAGCCTAATAAAAATTCAGATTCCCTGGTCCCACCCCCAGACATTCTGTATCAAGTGCAAGGTGCGTCCTGGAATATGCATTTTTAATAAGCTTTCTGGGTAATTCTGGTCCAAATAGTGCATACATCCTAGTTTGAGAAAGAGTCTTAGAACTTTTAAGGAGAAAGTCTGATTAATTGGAAGGATTCATCTCAGAGCATTTGAGCAGTAGAAAAACAGAGAAGCAATGTGTTGCAGATAAGCACCTAGGGCCCACAACTGATGTGCACATCTGACGTACAGATGATTTAGCAGGAGAATCATATCTTAATATGCATATGGCATGAGGGAACTGTTGAAGAGGAAAAGCACCTATGGATCTTATACAGGCATTTTCCACTCCATAGGGGAGTGAGAGAAGTCAGCACAACAAAAGTTAAGAACATCAGGTTTATGTCAGGTTTTTTTGTTTTTTGTTTTGTAGAGATGACATCTCATTACGTTGCCCAGGCTGGTATCTTACTTCTTCCTGGCTCAAGTGATCCTTCTGCCTCAGCCTCCCAAAGTGCTGAGATCACAGGTGCAAAACACTGTGCCCAGCAGTCATCATGTTTTTAAAGGGTGAGAAGGTAACAGCTCTGATGCAGTGGAAAGATCTTGGATTCAGAATCCAATCCTGACTCTGCCATTTGTTGGGTGTGTAATAGTCACTTTGCTGCTCTAGTTACCAAACTCTAAATGGAGGCTACAAGCTACCTACCTCAAGGGATGGTTGTCAAGAGAGAATGATCATAACATACTTTAATAAAGCCCTCTGTAAACTATAACATATCGAACAGAAACCAATACTATTATAGAAAACTGGAAGCTACTTTCTTAAACACTAATTACAAGATTTTTGTAAGCATTCTGCTGCAAAGTTGGTAAGAATGGTAGGTTGTGTCACAAAGCCCAGCAGCAAGCCAGAAGGGAGCGGGACACAGCTGATCTGTTTTGCCAGAGCTTTTCTTTTCTTTTCTTTTCTTTTTTTTTTTTTTGAGACAGAGTCTGACACTGTTGCCCAGGCTGTAGTGCCGTGGCACGATCTCGGCCCGCTGCAGTTTCCACCTCCTGAGTTCAAGCAATTTTCCTGCCTCAGCCTCCCAAGTAGCTGGGACTACAGGCATGCACCACCATGCCCAGCTATTTTTTTTGGATTTTTAGTAGAGACGGGGTTTCATCATGTTGGCTGGGATGGTCTCGATTTCCTGATCATGTGATCCACCCGCCTTAGCCTCCCAAAGTGCTGGGGCCAGAGCTTTCCTTTGTTCATTTATATGGTCTCTTTGAAAGGAAAGGTGGATGGGTTATTTGCTATGTTAGTTCAAGGAAAAGCACTTGAGCATACGGATCACAATTCTTTTTTTCTTTTCTTGTCTCTGTGTATTGATTCAATATTTTTCATTAATACCCTGCTGATCAAGGTGTCACACTAGCTGATGGGTGGATCCTTATATGTCATAAGAGAAAACCATCTGATCACCTTTTAGTTTCACAATGTACACGCCATTTATGTGACTAGCATTCCATGGGGTAGAGAATTAAGACAACAAGCAATGATGCATGTCCTATAGGGCTTCTTAAAAGGAAATATATCTCATGTGAAAAAAGTAGACTCTAGTCTGAAAAGGTTATATAGGCTACACCCTAGTACCTCATGTACAGGTATAGAAAAACAAGGGAGATGAGCATAGAAAGCGGGCAGGGCAGAGAAGGTGGAGCAGGAGTCCAAATTCAATGTAATGAGATGAAAATGAAGAATTCTTGTCCACTTTAGAAGGGAATATGATGTAAAAAGAAACTGAGAAATCATAGTAGTATGAAAAGAATTTGAACATTACTACAAGAATTACTACATTACTACAAGTGAGATATATGTGATTAAGCTGTTATTTCTGAGGTCAATTTCCTTATGATTTAATTATACAGTTCCCATCATTAAAGTAAACAGAGCTGAATATTAAGGAAAATAAAGATATTTTTAAGATGCTTCAGGAAATTGAAGAATAGAAGTCATATGTGATGTCGTACAGAACAAACTGAATTATAGCTAACATGAAACTCCAAGGCAGGAAAAATAGCATCTGGCCAAGAGAAGGGGCAAAGGAACAGGTGACAGATAGCAAGTACTGGCCTGAAGGGCCACAGCAACAGGCTCTTCAAGTTAGCTGTCGAAGACACAGAGCAGAAACGGAGGGCACCTACCGCTCTAAACAAAATCATGAAAGAGGAGTTCTGTGCAAAGAAAAAGGGAATGAGGAGAAAAGAACCACGATCCTAGGACAGCAGAAACACTGAAGCCCAATTACAAGTGAAAAGAGTAAGTCAACTCATCAACAGTGTATATGTAAAAACAAGAGGATCCAACAGGCGATGGGAATACAATAACAAAAAATGATAGGCCTTTTCTTTTTTTTTCCAGCAGGTAAAAAAATATGTTAATGTTAGCAGAAATTGAGTCACTCTGGTTGTAGAGAAACAATTTTGAATATGCAAATATAATGAGTATATAACAAATTAATGTAAAGCTCAAATGTGATAATATATGTGAAACTGTCTGTTACATGGTTGTGCCTGGCAGGCAGCGTGGTTATGGAGGATGACACCAGGTCCATGCACCTATAATCCACAGAGACATTTAATAGCTTTGCAAGTCAACCAGTTTCAATGATCTACCCAGAAATCCTGGCAAATGTTGCTAACAACAACTTGTCTAATATAATTGCTTGAGTTGAGTTGTAAAGCATTCTTGATGTACCTGTCTACCTGCTTTGGCACATGTGCTCATAAGCCAAGTAGCGGTCACTAAGTGGAAGGGAGGAGAAGCAGAGCCCATGAAGAAAATATCAACTGGTGCATTAGCACCTGGACAATTAATATCTGACTATACTGGCAAAGTGATTGGACACTTTATAGTGAATAATACTTTGACTTCATGTACCTAGCACTTATATACTGAAAGTACATAATTACCTATCTAAGAATGCAAATGAGTTACTATTAGGAAGAAATTTCAGGTCACTGGAGACTATTGGATGATAAAATTATGAGTTGTTGGTTAAAATGAAATGGTATATACACAAAAGTATGGGAGGAAGAAATACTGTAGTCCCTCCTTATCTGGGGTTTTGCTTTCCATAGTTTCTGTTACACCTGGTTAACCATAGTCCAAAAATATTAAATGGAAAATTCCAGAAAGAAACAATTTCTAATTCTTAAGTTGTACATTGCTCTCAGCAGCATGACAAAATCTCATGCTGTCCCATTCCATCCTATCTGGGACATGAATCCTCTCTTTGTCCAGTGTATCCACACTGTATATGCTACTGACCCATTGCTAAGACCTACAGAAGGAACAAATCTTCTATTTGTAAAACTGTGAAGAAAGAAAAAGAAATTTGTGCTGTTGAACCTCAAACTGCAAAAGTTACGGCTACACAGCATGATAAATGCTTAGTAAATATGTAAAAGGCATTACATTTGTGTGCGGAAGACACAAACAGAAACGTGTTTTGGTCAGCAGCAATTGGGTTGTGTGCTATCCATGGTTTCTGGCATCCAGTAGGGCTTTTGGAATGTATTCCCCTTGGATAAGAGGGGACTAGTTTAAAATGATGATTTGGGCCAGGTGTGGTGGCTCATGCCTGAAATCCTAGTACTTGGGAGGCTGAGGCAGGCTGTTCGCTTGAGCTCAGGAGTTTGAAAGCAGCCTGGACAACATGGTGAAACCCCATCTCTACAAAAAATACAAAATT
Source organism: Cheracebus regulus (assembly GCA_963574635.1). Lineage (NCBI taxonomy): Eukaryota > Metazoa > Chordata > Mammalia > Primates > Pitheciidae > Cheracebus > Cheracebus regulus. The sequence continues at coordinate 9,390 of CAUYQU010092613.1, forward strand.
AGCTGGGTGGGGTGGCACATGCCTGTGGTCCCAGCTACTCGGGACGCTGAAGTGGGAAGATTACTCGAGTCTGGGAGGCTGAGGTTGCAGTGAGCCGTGATCTTACCACTGTACTCCAGCCAGGGTGACAGAGTAAGGCCCCGTCTCAAAAATAAAACAAAAATGCAGATGCCCAGAGTTTAGTGTGGTAGATACGAACAAGATATCAGAAAAATATAGCTGAGTTGCAGACCACATCCATACCATATGAACCTCCAAGAGAACTAAAATTGCAGAACTTTACCATTTAATCAGTCTTATCTTTAACAACACTGCATATCTGGGGTATCTTTCTCGTTATTAACCCAATTCCTACAGTGAATGTGAGCTTTATCTTAGCTATATTGATATGACCTGGAACTCCACCTTTAACCATAACAAATGTGAATCAGAAAAGTTGACCAGTGTTTGTTAGTGCTGATATTATTTTATTTTAGTCTATATAAACACTTACCTCTTTGACGCTGTGTGTTACTGCCCATATTAGAAAAACTCTTGACATCACCTGGAAAGAAGTCAGGACAACAGAAGATGGAACAATTCCTGAAAGAAATTTTAGGATGGATAAATAAATGTACTGTACTAAGTTTCAATATATAATACATTTTCTAAAATATTCCAATTTAAATGTTTAGAGCCAAAACCATCTTGAGCAACTGAAAGGTGTCTATATTACTATACAGACTAAATTTTCAATGTAGTCAGTATTAAAAAAAAGTTTTCTCCCTAAAAACAGTAATATTATTAATGGTATTACCAAACAATGGGATCCAGGTACCTTTCTTAAGCCTCTCAAAACCACTGACCAAGTGCAGTATTTTTTACACTTACTGTATAGATGAAGAAAGCAAAACCACTGTCTACTCTTTAAAATAAGACTTTAAAAGGACATTTTACAATATGGGTTTCAAAACAAATAGGCAACAAAGGATGAGAAATCAATCCTATTTGTGTCTAATGAGTGCTGGAAGCTCGTGGATATCAGAGGTGATACACTATTTAATAGTTAAGTTAGGTATCTTTTATTATCTACTTGAATATTTTGCCAACAAGCACAACAAAATAAAAGATTATCTTTAAAACCTTTTTTTAACCACCTTGTTCATTACAAGCCCTGGCACTATTATCCTCCTAATGTCCTCGAGTTATAACACTGGAATCATCTTTAATTATTTTTGAGACAAAGTCTCACTCTGTCACCCAGGCTGGAGTGTAGTGGCATGATCCTGGCTCACTGCAATCTCCGCCTCTCAGGTTCAAGCGATTCTCGTGCCTCAGCCTCTCGAGTAGCTGGGACTACAAGTGCATGCCACCATGGCTGGCTAATTGTTTGTATTTTTAGTAGAGATGGGGTTTTACCATGTTGGTCAGGCTGGTCTTGAATTCCTAACCTCAGGTGATCTGCCTGCCTCAGCCTCCCAAATTGCTGGGATTACAGGCATGAGCCACTGCGCCCAGCCGGTATGAATGTTTTTAAGGCTCTTGAAATGTATTGCCAAATTGCTTTCCAAAAAGTTTATTATCAATGATTTATACTCCCACCAGCGATATACAAAAGTGCCTGTCTTAGCACACCCTTGGCAGTAAATTTAAATTTTAATAAGTAGTGAACAAAAAGCTGATCAATACTTTCTATGATGCAGATGTCAAGATGTTTCTGGTCTTGCCTGCAGGTGCTCCTACAGTCTCTAGTCCGTGAACTCACCTACTTAGGCACCTTAATTTCCCCCAAATCATGTCCTTCAGACCAACTCTCACTTAGTTTCTCTGTAGCGTAGGCTATTACTTCAACCAGTCACCCAGCAAACAGCAGTTCAGGCCCTTGCCTGACAGCACAATCTCAAAATGCCTGTTCTACTGGACCAGTCAAAAGGCCAGGAGCTCTGTCTATTCTTGAATTCAAGCTAAACAACAGAAGGCCACATAGATGGGCCATTACTATCCTAACTCTGAACAGAACTAGCATCTCTAAGTTGGGCTTATCATTATTATTGGGTGGAATTCATAAGAAACTGTCAAAAAAGTATTAATATTACCTTATTTGCCATAGGAATAGTATACAGTATAATGTCCACCCTATCACTCAAAGCCTCTCATACAAAACCTCGGGTGGGAAATTTGTTTTAGAGCTCAATGTTAAGAAATGTTTGCTCCTTTCCAATAATAAGAATTATATAACTCAGTCACCCTCTTCAACTCGGTAACCAGAAAACTTAAAGCCAGATCTGAAGCATACTATAGTGTGATATTTTGTGTATGAGCTACCACAAATCCTTGTAGAATGTGAAGTATGGACAGAGAAGACAGACTAGACTCGCTCTCTCTCTTTTTTGGTTAGACAGGGTTTCACTCTGTTGCCCAGACTGGAGTATAGTGGCACAATCATGGCTCACTGTAGCCTCGCCTCCTGAGCTCAAGCGATTCTCTGGCCCTCAGACTCCCAAGTAGCTGGGACTACAGGCAAGTGCCACTGTGCCCATCTAATCTTTGTCTTTTTAGTAGAGACAGGGTTTCATCCATGATGCCCAGGCTGGTCTTGAACTCCTGAGTTCAACTGATCTGCCTGCCTCAGCATCCCAAATTACTGGAATTATAGGTGTGTGCCTGGCAGATAGGTGCTCTTTCTTTCTGGCACTTCTTGCAGTCAATCCTACTGTTTTTGCATTTATATGCCATTACTTCTTATTTTAACACAGTGGCATACCATGTTAAAACCCAAACTACAGATTTTTTTTGTCGTTGTCTACTTAAATTGGTTGTTTACAGATGACAGATTCTGCAAAATATAAGACATTATATAAAAATACAGCACAGTACATTATATACAGTACATAATACTTGATAATAAATGAGCATGTAACTGGTTTATGTATTTACAATACTATAATTTCTATTGTTAATTTAGAGTGTAATCCTACTTAAAAAAAAAAAAGTTAAGTGTAAAACAGATTCAGGCAGGTCCTTCAGGAGGTATTCTAGAAGAAGGCATTGTTGTAGGAGACAGCAGCTCCATATGTGTTACTGCCCCTGAAGAGCTTCCAGTGGGACAAGATGTGGAGGTGGAAGACAGTGACAGTGATGATCTGACCCTGCGTAGATGTAGACGTGTGTGTGTGTGTGTGTGTGTGTGTGTGTGTCTTACTTTTTAACAAAAGAGTTTTGAAGAGCAAAAACAAAGAAATTAAAAATAGGAAAACGCTTATAGAATAAGGATGTAAAGTATATCTGTACAGCTATACAATGTGTTTGTGTTTTAAGCTAAGAGTTTTACAAAAAGCAAAAAAGTTAAAAAAATTAAGCTTATAAAGTAAGAATGCTACAATAATCTAGGGTTAAATTATTATTGCAGGAAGAAAAATATTTTTTATAAATTTAGTAGCCTACGTGTATGGGGTTCAGAAAGTCTACAGTAGTGCACAGCAATGTCCTAGGCCTTCATATTCCCTCACCACTCAATGACTCATCCAAAGCAACTTCCAGTCCTGCAAGCTCCATTCATGGTGTCATTTTAAATATTGTAGACCATACTTTCACTGTGCCCTTTCTATGTTTAGATACACACATACCATTCTGCTACCACTGCTTTACAGTCCAGTAATCTGCTGTAGAGGTTTATAGCCTAGATGCAACAAGCTAGACCATAAAGCCTAGGTGTAGTAGGCTAACATGGTAACAAGTGAAATCAGATCACAGAATCTCCCTAACCAAATACAAAATATACTGAATCAAAAGTAATAACATTAAATCACAACAACAACAACAACAAAAATTGCCACCAGCAACCAAAAAGGAATAGGTATAACTTAATGCCATGTATTTTAAAACATGCTAGTCAGGAAAAGAGAGAGATTATGACACAGTCTCTTCCCCCAAAATTAATATTGGTGAATCAACAAATCCTGAATGTTCATTAATGAGTCAGATTTGGAGAGAAACACAAATTTCTGGCTAGAGTGTGACAGAAATGGAGGCTGAACAGCAAAGGTGAAGTGGGGGATGTGACTAGCGAGGAGCCACCTCATCCATGCTGAGCCTTCCAGGCCCCACACTGAGTTGGAGACTGATACAAAATTCCATGTGGCAACCAGGGACACTTCCTGCAGAGTTGAGGAATCCTACAACAAGGCAATTAAATCTCAGAACAGAAAGTAGTGTCCACATAAGTAATACACAGCTCATTCATGTTGCTTAAGAGTCAAGAAATATCAAAAGATACACAGAGAAAATTCTCTCTCCTAATCCCGTCACTACCCAGGTCCCTTTTCCACAAGTAATCAATTATTAATTCCTTGTCTAGCATTCAGAGATAAAGTATATAAAGCAAATATGTAGGTGAATGTATAAAGGCATACTTATATGCATTATTTTTTCAATTTTTTATATAAAGGAAGCATTTTATACAAATTCTCCTATACCCTGCTTTTCTTCCCTTAAAACCTATCCTGAAGGTCTTCCTGTATCAATATGTAAATTTTAATTACTGAGGCTTTATAATGTTTTCATAACTATACACTCTCCTAACCTCTACCCATGTCCTCAGGGTGTAGAAAAATGTGTAAAACAGAAAAACTCAAATCCTTAAATCATAGCTCAGAGGAGAAAACAACTGAATCTTTAATACTGTCGAAATACAGGCAAGGAGAATGCGGTAATACCTCTATCAGAGCAAATAAAATTGCTAGACAGAACTGCTAACACGTCAGCAAGATGAAGAGACATAGCAACAACACAAACATAATACGAGAAAACAAGGAAACAAAAGGAAACCACCCACTGCATCTGGGGGAAAGGCAAAGATTAAAGCAACTGAAAGACAGTATGGAAGACAAAGACAACCCAACATAAGGATAATTGTCATCCCCAGTGCTGAGGATGCAACATGGAACAGAAACCTGAACTGAAAAAACTAAATCTGCACTGAAAGAATACACTGTGTTCCACACAACAACTGATAGCGAATGTCTAAAACTGAGGAATTTCTTGGTTACAAAAATAATACTTCAGAGATCCAGACCAAAAAAATTACCTACAAAGTGGTAGGAAAATCACCCTGAGTTTAGACTTCTTCACAGCAACATCCAGAGTCAGAAGGCAATGAAGCAACACTATAAAGGTCTGAGACAAAGAGAGTACATTCAAGGATATCATACCCACCCAAGAAGTCATTCCAGTATTATAATAAGGCAAAAGGCAGACATCACCAAATGTGAAAGAACTTCACATATAATGCTTATGTGACCTTGAGAAACACAAGCTATCAGAAACTCAGCCAATGAAATAAATCAAAATAAAGAACTCAAGAATGGAGAAGTCATAATAAAAATGCCCATGGTGGGCACTAAATCTATTCAAATATAATACTAAGACTAAATAGTAATTATGGTCATAGACTATATTATAAATGCTATGAACAATAATAAATTAATAACAACTTAAAAATGGAAGTCAGGGAAGAGATACTAATTTCCTTAATAGAATTAAAAGGTATTGCCTAAATAGCCTTAACAGAGTTAAGAAATGTTACATAAAATGAAAATATACAGAAGCATAATTTGAATCTAGAATTTTCATAACTTTTTTCTTAGATTCTTTTAGTAAATAGTATTGCCAGGCATGGCAATCCCAGCATTTTGGGAAGCTGAGGAGAGATAATCACTTGAGGCCAGGCATTTGACAACAGCCTGGACAACACAGTGAGACTCCACATCTACAGAAAAAAATTTTAAAAAATAGCTGGGCATGGCAGCATTTGTCCGTAATCCCTGCTATAAGGTTGAGGTGGGAGGAACGCTTGAACCCAGGAATTTGAGGCTGCATTGAGCTACGATGGTACCAACTGCACTGCAGCTTGGACGCAGAGCGAGACCCCATCTCAAAACACCACCACCACCACACAGACACACACACACACACACACACAGAGTTAAAAAAAAGTCATAATTTATTTTTGATGAACAATGTTTTTAATGAAAAATGTCTTTTTCATAATATAAGCTATCTTGATTTCTCTGTCTGCCTACTTTTTATTTCTCATATTAATAAATATGTGAAGACAATGTTCTCTGGAATGACATTTACCTAATACTAATGAAGATTAGTTCTACTGATAGAATTCAGAATAATTTTAAACTCTACTCTTTGTACTTTTCCACATTGCCTAAACTTTTAAAGAACACAAATTAAATTTTCAAAATTAAAAAAATCATCATTCTTGACAACAAATTAAACTTTTGGGACTAGCAAAAAGATAATTCTAAAAGTGAACCATTTCTAATCTTAAACGGGAATTTTCTTAAATATTTTCTCTTAGAGTATAAGTTAATCTCAGGGTAATAGAAAATACTTCTGACCAAAATGGAGAAGGATGGGATATAAAACAGGCGCTGGAGCAGATTTAAACACCACGGGACTCAGGGAAGAGGATGGCTGGTGTTTTCAAAGGACTGACAGAGGCCAATTCTCTCTTTTTTTTTCCCCCAGAACATAGAAAACTGGCTATGTCTCTTGGGGTTACATCTCCTGACCACCCCCAGAAAGCAATTTCAACACATTTCACATAACCACACTTAGGTTATTGGGTTCTGACGAAAGAAATTTGTCTTAGACTGAAATCAATAGCAAAACTATGGTATTTATGATAAACTCTGTGGATTTGCTTGAGGTTGGCATTTCTGAAATATGTACTAAACTTCAAAAGGGCATTATATTTTCTTTGGGCTAAAAGGATAGTGTTAATAAATATATTCATGCTTAATTGTAATGAAACTGAAATGAATTTTAAAGAAGAAACATAAGAAATCAAGTGTATTGATACTTCATGTGTCATTACTGGTAAGAAGTATGGGGCTAAATTGAAATCTTTTCCATTTAAGTGATAAAATTAAGCATAGAGGTGCTTATCAAACTAGGGCATGTACACTCAATGTACTTAATTTTAGTGGGGTCCAATCCAGTGACATCCTACTAGTGGTCAACTTATGCAAATTCAGCCATAGTATGAACTCAACCAAAAGAAAATAGAACAGAAAAATAACTTAGTGTGGGTAACTGTACCCAGCATTTTACGATGTGAACATGTGCACTACAATGAGTGGTGGTCTTAGGTCCCCTGGCCTCTCAGCATGATGACTGTGATGTTAGTGTTCTTCATACTATCTTTGGATAATGCAATTTTAATACAGCATAGCTCCTAAATGAGGATCAATTATATTATATGGCATTCAAATGAAGGAAGAATGGACACTTTCAACTGGAAAATAAAGCAGCTGCACTAGACTTACTAGGGGTTGATACTAAGTTGCAGTGTGATGTGTAAGCAATTTAAGGTATTTTTTCATAGGAATTTTATCCCGACATAAGCAATTCTACTCTAGAAGATATAGCCACTGGATATATACAGTATATCTTCATGGAATATTGATTTTCCCTGAAAATTCTGGGGGAAAATCATTTTTACATTAATAGATAAAAGGGGACCCAAACGTGTTTCATTTATGGCAGGCTACTTTGCCTTTACTCTCAAAACTCTGTGGGGTAAAAACTATATTCTCTATTGCTATCTAGAAAACTTGGGAAGAAAAGCTGAGAGAACACTTAATACATAACAAAAAACATATTTGGGGCTGGGTGCAGTGGCTCACACTTGTAATCCCAGCACCTTGGGAGGCTGAAGTGAGCAGATCACTTGAGGTCAGGAGTTTGAGATCAGCCTGGCCAACATGGTGAAACCCCGTCTCTACTAAAAATACAAAAATCAGCTGGGCATGGTGGTGCATGCCTACAGTCCCTGCTACTCAGGAGGCTGAGGCACTGCATTCCAGCCTGGGCGACACAGCGACACTCGGTCTCAAAGAAAAACAAACAAAAACCATATGGTAGGAAGTTAGGCTCAGGGAAAATAAGGGTAGAAACAGTAACTTAAAATCATGAGAGAAAATACCTATACAAATGCAGAGAGGGCCTGTGCACTTGTTCATGGTGGACCACAAACTTGGCTCTGAGCTCCTTTACAACCAATACAATGAGAGAATATAATCCAGTTGTATAATTCCTAGTGTCCATGAAAGAAAAATAACCTGAGCTGGGCGTGGTGGTGTAATCCCAACACTTCAGGAGGATCACTTGAGCTCAGGAGTTGGAAAGCAGCCTGGGTAACATGGTGAGACTTAAAACAACAACAACAACAAACAAACAAACAAACAAAAACAAAAAGCAAAACAGGCATAGTGGTGCATATCTGTAATCCCAGCTACTCAGGAGGCTGAGATGGGAGGATCACTGAGCCAAGCCTGAGTGAGGCTACAGTGAGCCATGATCGTGCCACTGCACTCCAGCCTGGGGGACAGAGTGAGACCTTGTCTGAAAAAAAGAAAAGAAAAAGAAAAAAATCCTGGTGCTTGTTTTTTTGAGCCAGGTTCCTATATATTACTGACTTTGCTATACTGGCTTCTACTTCCCTGGATTTTTTAAAATATGTTTTCTTTTCTATTTCCTTCATTTCAGATGGCCAGCTGTCCAAATATCTGCCACTAGCATCTTACTCATATACTTACTGAGGTTCTTACAGGTAAAAAATAATAAACTGGTTTCAAGAGAGGGTCCAGAGACCTTTTAAAGGAATGATCTTTTTGAAAGCTTTATCAAACATTCAGAGTCTTCTTACTTGCTTGTTTTCTTTTGAGGTCTCCACTCTGAAAGTCTAACCTCTGAATGAGAGCAAAATACAGACATGAAATAAATGACACATATTTCCTTTCTGAAGATAACTTAAAAGGGTGTCATATTTTGAAAAAGATGAAAATGTAAAAATAATAGATAACATTCTTTTGAGAGGACACAGTGAGTCAATTATAAGTCATGGAAACATACTTAAATTTCTCTGTATTATAGTTAGCATTCCAATAGTAAATTCCCATCCTATTATTTTTTATTGTTTATGGAATACCAGTGTTTTAGACCAGATTGTTAATTACAGCCTTGAAATATGAATGGTTCATATATATTTCACCAACAATGCCACATCATAAACATTTTTTAAAAATTAGTAAAACTGTCAGGGCCAAACAAATTTGAACTTTTAAAAAACAGGTGAAATATATATGTGTGTCTGTGTGTGTGTGTATATATAAATATATATATATAAATGTATATATAAATATATACACATATTTGCCAAGTTATACTAATAATCTGTAAGTACCCTGAATGCTGGATAAAAAACCATTTTATTAGTATTTCTATTTTTAAAATTTATTAAATTCTGTTTCAATATACTTTTGAAAGTTTTTTTTATGCAAAGCTTTTTCAAAAAGCTAAACTTGGCTGGGCATGATGGCTCACGCCTGTAATCCCAGCTGTCAGAGTTGGAAAGGATCTAAGAGATCAAGTTCAATTCAACACTTGATAGATAAGAGGTTGGGAGAAGGTAAAGTGACTTGCCATGCTTATATAGATAGTTCAAGACAACAAACTGGTATTTAGGGTTACGCTTAACATTTAGTGGTCACTCTCTAAGATGGTAAATTAATGGTCTTTATATAACTAGGACAAAATCAAATATTTGCAACCAATGTTTGAAATGTTCACAATGTAGAATGCTTGCAACCAATATGACAACAGATTAACATTTAAAGTACATAAAGAATACAAATTGTTTTTATCTTAAAAAAAAAAAATCAAGATCCTAATGGCAAATGAGTGAAAGGCACAGACAAGTCACATAAAAATGGTCACAACTAATGAACAAACATATGGATTACATTCAACTCCACAATTAGCAATAAAACAAATCAATGAAACTATTAATACCTATTATTTTTATATTATTGACTTAGTGAATATTAAAAAGGAACCATAATACCCAAATGCTGGTATTATGTTGAAACAACTATACTCACGTTTTGCAAATGGGGACAATCCTTTGGGAATTGAATCTGGTAATGTTATTTAAGAGTTAAAAGAATATTCATATGTTTTGAAGTAGTAATTACACATAAAGATGTATGCTAAAGGCATAAACCAAAGACTAAAACATCTACCTATCAACAGAGACACGAAGGGCATAAGCCAAAGAGTAAAGAGTGTATATATAGACAGAGAGAGTGGTTGAAAAAGTATTTCTAATATTTTAAAAATGAGAACAATCTGTTCTCCACTGAGAGAGACATGGTGATACGTCTCATTACCAGATATTATGTAGTAATTTAGAAGTACTAGTGAATACAAAATGAGCTGAAACATTCTGTCATACCAGAAAGCAGAAAATTATTAAAGATCACTGGGGTCCTTTCAAAAAGGACTCAGAAGATGGATCTGAAGATGCTCCAGCTGGCAAGGATGGGCTAATGTGAGCATCAAAAAGGATCATTAAAATGGATGGAATCACATAAAATACGTAAAACTATGAGATTATGATGACAAAATAATAAAATGACAACATTCATTGCCCTTTGACATACTCTGTTTGGGGTGTGTGTGTGTATTAGTGCCTACCTGAGTTGGGAATATGAGATAATGAAAACATTCATTGTCCTTTGACATACTCTGATTCTCAGTGTGTGTGTGTGTGTGTGTGTGTGTGTCAGTATTAGTGCCTACGTGAGTTGGGAATATGACATTCTAGGTTCTGAAGCAACAGGAAACACTAGCCCTCATTCTGTTTTAAATTATAGACCAACGTAAAACTTATTTAAACTGGATAATCCTTCCTCAAAATTTAAAGTTTTTCTTTTAGAGTTAATGAAGTATTGGTAGCTGAAGCCAATTTGACAGTCAATGAATGAGAGTTATTGCTGTCTGATTTCAAACTAAACCCTGAATCTTTTAAAAATAAAATAAAACAAAACACATTTTACATGGAAAAAGAATCCCTACACACTTTCACTGGTCTTCTTTAGAGGGTTCTGGGAAACCAATACATTATCCTGAAAACTGGTAAATCAAGGGGAAGAATCAAAGTAAAAAAAAAAAAAAAAGAATACTGTTATATCACAAGAAATGAAGAAACACTGTTACCTCTAGGGAAGGGCACTGGATGGCTGGGGGACTGGGACGGGAGAGAGACTCACTTTCCACTGCATATCCTTTTATAGCTTTTGCATTCTATACCATGTGAATGTATTACTTACTGAAAAAATAAACTCATTTAAGTGTCACTATAGAGGATCATGTCACAAAATGGAGAAATGATTACATCAAAGGAAAAAAACCAGTCAGAATCCAAATGATAGCCACTTGAACGACAAGAGTGCAGACAGTACATATGCATACAGAACAGGTCTAAAAGGAAACACAGAAAAATAAAAACTGTTGACTAGAATTGCAGAATATAGGGGCATTTTTTTCTTTTTATTAAAATGAATTCCACTGCTATATTTATAATGTTATTTGTCTAATAAATAATGTTAAAGTGGCATTTAAGTGGAAAAATACAGTCTTTTTTCCCTTTCTGTCATCCATACTTTTAGAAAAGTCTGGCTTTTTGAATCTTGAGCCGACAATCAAGGCACGAAGAACTGTTTGGGGGTAACAACTGTGAGTGCAGGCAAAAGATAAAAGAAAGGGCCTCTTGAGGGCTGTTCACACAGATGTTAAAAGTACAAATGACTTTGCCCAGCTCTGCTTTTCCATCCCTGTACTAATATGGGGTTGGTGGCGGTGGTGGTGTTCCCCAAGTAGGAGGCCCGCAGAACATGGAAAGAGCCTGTCGACAGCACATAAAAGACACACGCTGAAAACACTGCTTGCAGGAGGAGTGAAGCTTGTCAAAGTACTGCAGAGGCTGGGAAAGTGAAGAGAAGAGAAAGAGCAATTATAGCCCGCACCTAACAATTCCTCAGCTAAATTTAACTGGAGAGGTGGAATATATCTGCAGCTTGAAAACTATAAGCAAATGAATGTTCAGGTACAAAAAGACCTAACCCACACAGAACATTAAATGGTCATCGTAAAAAAAGACAATTTTTCATATCAATCATCTGCTATTATTCGGATATTTCCATTGTCATGCCCCAAAATAAATAAATGGTCTCAAGAAGGAATAAGGAAATCCTAGGATCAGAGCAAAAGCTTTTCTCTCTTGTTAGAAGATAAATCAAAATCAGTAAGAATTTATCAATGTCAAGCTTTTTCAGAAATGCTACTTAAAAAACTTCTAGCTATAAATAATGAAAATCAAATGTTAACTTTTATTTATTTTTTGAAGGTTTAAATGGATTTTTCCAAAGTTTTCCAAATTTTTATGTCGAGAGATATCTCAGCTAATATACTTATTCATACTGAACTATGTTCACAAATAACTCCAAAATATAATTTCTAAATTTCAAATGCAAGTTTTTTTTAATGCACAGAAATCAGCAGGAGGAACGCTTGAGCTCAGGGGTTCAAGATCAGACTGGGCAACATGGTAAAACCCTGTCTCTACAAAAAAATACAAAACGTAGTAGCGTGTAGTGGTGCATGCTTTGATCCCAGCTACTTGAGGTTGGGGGATTGTTTGAGTCCAGGAGGTCAAAGCTGCAGTGAATGAAGACCCTGCCTCAAAAAAAAAAAAAAAAAAAAAAAAGTAACACTATAATTATTTCTGGGCATCAAGGGTGTTTTTTATCCTCTTCTTTAGTCCTTCGGTAGTGGTTGATTTTATTTTCTAACAATGTGCATGTTACTTTATATTAGAAATAAAATCTTTTGGCCAGGTGCAGTGACTCACTCCTGTAATCCCAGCATTTTGGGAGGCTGAGGCAGGTGGATCACTTGAGGTCAGGAGTTCAAGACCGGCTTGGCCAACATGGTGAAACCCTGTCTCTACTCAAAATATAAAAATTAGCCAGGCATGGTGGCATGTGCCTGTAATCCCAGTTACTTGGGAGGCTGAGGGGGAAGAATTGCTTGAACCCAGGAGGCAGAGGTTGCAGTAAGCTGAGATCACACCACTGCACTCCAGCATGGGTGACAGAGCGAGACTCCGTCTTAAAAAGAAAAGAAAGAAAAAAGGTCTTTTTCCTTCTAAAAAAGACCACAACTTGATGTAATAGCCACCATACTGCCAATTCTGTCAAAAATAAAAATGGATACAATTTCCATTGAAACAACATACAATAATCATTTTCATATACAACTAATTTATAATCATTTTAGCAAAAAAAAATATATATATATAACAAAAAGATCTTTTTTTTTTTCCTTTTTAAGACAGTCTCCCTCTGTTGCCCAGGCTGGAGTGCAGTGGCACAATCTTAGCTCACTGCAAACTCCACCTCTAATTTCAAGCGATTCTCCTGCCTCAGTCTCCCGAGTAACTGGGATTACAGACATGCACCACCACACCTGGCTAATTTTTGTATTTTAGTAGAGATGGGGTGTCACCATGTTGTCCAGGCTGGTCTTGAACTCCTAAACTCAAGCGATCTGCATGTCTCAGCCTCCCAAAGTGCTGGGATTACAGGCATAAACCACCATGCTTGGCTCAAATATAATTTAAAAAATGGAAACAGCTTTTGGAAGAGTTTATTTATTCAAGTACCCCTTATTATTAATGAGGACTTTGATGGGAGGAAAACAAGGTCACGTACAAGATCATTACTGAGCTTGATGACCACGTATATTACCTATGGGTAAACTACTCTGTTTTTGCTTCTGGATTCCAACACGAAAGATATAGAGCCGACTCATTACTTACATTGAGTACTGTACTATCACTATGTGCTACTGTCAACCGGATGGACTCATGGATTGCTCTATTGGCTCAGAACTTCAGCAACCATCCAAACCCTTGTGGCAGACAGTATTAGCTGCTTACCCACTATACAGTATCCCTTTCTGCCTCACTAACAGAATACTGATTACCCTGCTAAGACACTAGCTTTCTTGGGATCCCTTGCAACTTGAGGAAACCACCTAGCACAGTTCTGACCAAGGAAGCATAAACCAAGTTTCTGGAAAGCCTTGCACTTTCTGCCTGGAATGTAAATATGACACGATATTAACTCATCATAGACGTCTTATAACTATGGGGCTACAAGTACAAAGGCAGAAGTCACACGCTAAGGATAGTAGAGCAGAAAGACAGACTTCTTATTATACAGGAAAAATAAATCCCTATTTCATTAAAGCCACAGTAGTCAGAATTCTGGTGTGCATAACCAAATGCAATCCTACTTATATCTGAAGAGAATCTGCGTAGACTTAAAAGTGAAACTACCATAGAGTACAGGACTAGGCAACACTTTTAAAAGAAACCATTTCAATTATACTTTCAAATCATGGAAACTAATGGCATCAATAAGAAAAAACATGGTGGCACCTGTAATATCAGCACTTTGGGAGGCCAAGGCGAGTGGATCACGAGGTCAAGAGATCGAGATCATCCTTGCCAACATGGTGAAACCCTGTCTCTACTAAAAAGTACAAAAAATTAGCCGGGCGTGGTGGTGCGTGCCTGTAGTCCCAGCTACTCGGGAGGCTGAGGCAGGAGAATTGCTTGAAACCGGAAAACGGAAGTTGTAGTGAGCCAGGATCCCACCACTGCACTCCAGCCTGGCAACAGAGTGAGACTCTATCTCAAAAAAAAAAAAGAAAAAAAAAAAAAAAGAAAAAACATGGTGGAAATTTGGTGTAAAAATTTTTTCTGGTAAACAATCTTCTGAATCATCTATAAAACAAAGTTCATATCTGAAAAAATCACTAGTCCATTATAGCCAAAAATTTAAAAAATTCGCTTTCTCTTACAATTTCGAGATGTGGAATTCATGAACATCTTTTAAAAACATTCTTTCTGGAGCCAAGAATGTGGCATGTCAATGCCAGGTCAAGATCTACCAGATATAAATGCAGTATTTAATGAACGTACTTAACTATTATAAACAGTTGATTGCCCTTTAATAAATCACTTTCCTTTAAAAGTGTTGGAATTGTGATTACTGCCTTCCTCCAAACAGATTATTTTAAGGAAACATTTTCCACCCATAAGCATTATGGCCTAATCAACTAAGCAAATCGGCCCCAGATCTAAGATGTAAATGTTATATGAATAAACTCTAAAGAGCTAGGATATAAGTATTTCCCTTGATTCTTCACAGTAGATAAAGTACTCTGAAAAATTACTTTGCTTTGAATTCCAAGGAAGTTTCATAAATATTTATGGACTGAAAGTGTGACTGAACCTGAAGAACACTGAACATAGCTCACATGTCCCAGAGCAGGTTCCTGTTAAGTTTAGGAGAAAGCCCTTTCCAAGGAGAGTTCTAGAGTAGAAAGGGATACTCCTTACCACGTATCAACAAGAAGCTAAGAGCCCTCACATACTATACTACTACAGGTGGAGTCTGGACTGAGAGTCATCAGCCCACTTGGATCCCACCATGTATGACCTACCAAGATGACCAGAGTCTGTAGGAGGTGGTATATGTTACACCAAGCATTACGTTAGATTATATAGAAATAAAGGGAGAAACAAACTGGGCTATACTGCTGTTCAAACGACAATAAAAATACTGAAAGCTAACATGTATTAAGAGCATTCTATTCATCAGGCCCAGATCTACATCCTTTACTTATATTAATTTACTTCTCAAACACCTCTATGAAGTAGGTGCTATTTTCCTCAATGCACACATGAGGGAAATGAGGTCCAGAGACGGCAACTCACACTTACTAAATCACACAGTAAGCAATTGGAAGAACCAGAATCAAAGCCAGGCAGTCTGACTTCAGAACCATGCTCTTAACTACTAAGCTATAACAACTTCAACCTAGGAAGAAAAACGTCAGGAAAAACAAGTCTGTGGTGGGTGGTGCTGACCATGTGTCCACGAATTCTTTGATGTTCCTCCCTTCACAAGGCAGAGCCTAATTCTCCTCTGCTAGTGTGAGGTGTGGGCTTAGTAACTTGCTTCTAACAAACAGAAAACAAGCAGAAGTAATGGTATGCGACTTAGAGACTGGATCATAAAAGGCCCTGCAGCTTCCTCCTTGCCCTCTCTTGGATCTCTTCTCTTCCCTGAGGAAAACCAGCTGCTATGTCACAAGAGACATTCTGGCATGTGGTGAGGAGCAGGGACCCCCTGTCAACAGCCATTCCCCAGTTCTAGTCCAGTCTGCAGATGACTACAGCCCTAGCCAACACTTTGACCGCAACTGCATGAGACACTGAGCCAGAACTACTCAACTAAGCTGCTCCAAATTACTGGCCCACAGAAACTAAGAGACTGTAAACATTTTGTTTTAAGCAACTAAGTTGTAAGATAATTTTTAATGTACCAATAGAAAACTATTACTACTACTATCCAAAACTAGATTACTACAGACAACCTTTTATTAGAGCCAGACTTTCCTTTTTTTCTTTTTGAGATGGGGTCTCGCCGTGTCACTTAGGCTAGAGTAAAATGGTACAATCATAGCTCACTGTAGCTTCCACCTCCTGCACTCAAGCAATTCTCCTGACTCAGCCTCTCTGAGGAGCTGGAACCACAGGTGTGTCCCACCATGCCTGGCTAACTTTTTTGATTTTTTGTAGAGATGGGGCCTCACTATACTGCCCAGGCTGGTCTTGAACTCCTAGGTTCAAGTGATCCTCCTGCTTTGGCCTCCCAAAGTGCTGGGACTACAGGCATGAGCTATTGTGCCAAGCCCAAGATTTTCAACATCAAATCATATTTAGACAAGCTATAAATTGTACAGTTACTTAATGATCTTGTATGTTTATTCATTCTCTGCAAGCAATACCATTTTGACCATTGCAGAAGGGTGAAACAACATATCCTTTAGGTCCCTTCAAAAGCATAATGAATAGAACTAATTAATACCTGAAATTCTACCCTACTTACTTTATTAAAATTAAACAAGAAATATATTAAGGTTAAAAAATTATTCCTGCCTTAAATGATCACATATTCACTTTTTTAAAGTCAATAAAAAACAATATATTCCACCTCCAAAAATCTGTAAGAACAAGCTGTCTATTTGCTTCTCAAAAGTCTATTCGAGGTGCTAATCTGCCATTATTTATATCTCCTTGATTCCTTTCTGAGCAGCCGTCATTAATAGAACAATTTAGGAGTTCAAAACACTCTTTCCTGAACTCAACTGCCTCTTGAAGTTATTAGTCATACTTCTCAAGGCTACAGTATGGTAAGTGCTAAAGATAAACGGCATCTCAAAAAGGCTGTGAAGAAGAGCCACCATCAAAAGCACCAAGATTAGGGCTGGGAGCCGTGGCCCATATCTGCAATCCCAGCACTTTGGGAAGTGAAGGCAGGCACATTTCTTGAGCTCAGGAGTTCGAGACCAGTCTGGGCAACATAACGAAACCCTGTCCTACCAAAAATACAAAAATTAGCTGGGCATGGTGGCACGCACTTGTGGTCACATCTACTCTGGAGGCTGAAGTGGGAAGATTGCTTGAGCCTGGGAAGAGGAAGCTGCAGTGAGCTGTGATCACACCACTACACTCAAGCCTGGGTGTCAGAGCAAGACCCTGTCTCCAAAAACAACAACAAAAACACCACCAAGACCAGCTGCCGCTTGCAGACTGACATAACCCTAAAGCCCTTCTTCCTGATCATTCAGCTTTTATCAGGTTTGAGGCTTTCTGGGGGTGTTTTCTGCCCCAAAATTATAACTGTAATCTTCAAGATGCCCCAGAGTTATCATTTGAGAATCCAGGTATGCTCAGAGGACAAATACTGCCCTACCTCTCAGTGTAGAAGGGAAAGAAAAAACAGTGAGCTGGATTTCAGACTAGAAGTATTTAAGGCTGGGTGTGGTAGTGCATACCTATAATCCCAGCACTTTTAGGAGGCTGAGGCAGGAAAATTAATTGAGGCCAGGAGTTCAAGTCCAGTCTGGGCAACATATTGAGACCCTGTCTCTACTTAAAAAGGAAGTATTTGATACTTTGCTTAACCCATTCTCCCATGTCCTGGCTTTAGAAATGGCCAGCCTCAAGCTGTGCCATCCAAACTCAAATCTCCTAAAGGAAAAAGTACAGAGGCAAGATCAAGACTGGTATCTGGGCAGTGAGGACCGAGGAGAGTATGAACAGGGAATGAAAAGGAACCACTGGAGAAGCAAGAGGAAAAATAGCAAAGGAGAAAATGAACAAGAATGAAGAGGCCAGAAAAATACAGAGAAACAAAAGGCAAGAAGGAAGAGGAAAAGGGGGAGATTTAGAGTAGGAGATGAAGGCAAAGGAGGGTTTGTTTGTTTGTTTTAAAGAACAGAAACACAAAGTGGCAGAGAAATGATGTTCCCTGAAAGGAAAAGAGGCAGAGAGAAGCAGAGGACAAATGGTGAAAAGGACAAAGGTTGACACTCCAAGTTCCTGATTAGGAACTAGGTGGAAACTGATAGTGCCACTGGCAGATCCAGAGTGCAGAGAAGGTCAAGGGTAAAATGATGAGGTAGCTTCTGCACATGTTGAGTTTGTGGTGTCTGCAGAGGAACCATGTGGAGATGTTCAGGTGGGCAGTTGGGACGGAGACTTAGGAGAAGGATGTGGCTCAGAAGTGGTATGTGGGAGCCACTGAAGCCATGGGAAGGTATAGTACCACACAGGGAGACTGTAGAGGGGAAGAGAAAGGTTAAGGGCCAGAGCCCAGGGAGCACCATTTGTGGGATGCAGGGAGAAAGAAGAGCCTGTGACGGAATCTCAGGACAGAGGCAGGTAAATCTAAGGCACAGGCTGAGAGCTGGGAGAGACTGGTAGGGTGGCAGAGTGAATGGCCTCACCTTGAGGGGCAGCAAGGGTGGCACTGTCCTCAGGAAAGTCAGGTTTCCAGTAAGGTAAGAAACTGAGGATGTTTGTACTCTGTGAGGACACAGTGACCTTGCTTATAATGGAAAAGGGTTCCAAAAAGCCCTGCGACCTTCCTTCTGTGTGCCTATACCTCTTTGAACTTATCCTTTGGTGAAACATTTGTCACACTGTTCCTCTGTGTTTTATGTTTATCTCCTGGGCTTAAGGACAGATGTGGGTCAGAGTGAGTTTTGTATCCTCAGTACTTTGTCAGTGCCGTGCCTGCCACCCAGCAGAAACCCGATAAACAATAAATACAGACTGCGTGCAGTGGCTCACTCTTGTAATCCCAGCACTTTGGGAGGCCAAGGCGGGTGGATCACTTGGGGGTCAGGATTTCAAGACCAGCCTGCCCAACATGGTGAATCCTCATCTCTACTAAAAAAAAAAAAAAAAAATACAAAAATTAGCCAGGCATGGTGGCAGATGCCTGTAATCTCAGCTACTCAAAAGGCTGAGGCAGCAGAATTGCTTGAACCTGGGAGGCAGAGGTTGCAGTGAGCTGAGATCACACCATTATGCTCCAGCCTGGGCAATAGAGCAAGACTACATCTAAAAATAATAAATACTTGTGGGTTTTCTGGAGAGACATTGGGAAGTCTATATATATATATATTTTTTTTATAAGAGAAAAAAAGAAAGAGAAAGAAAAAGTGGGAGAGAGAACAGAATTCTTGTTCTATTGCCCAGGCTGAAATGCAATCTTAAAAAGGTATCAAAAAGAAGAGATCCAAGATGGCCGATTAGCAATAGCTCAGGAATTTAGCTCCTAGTGAAAGCACAGAGAACAAGTGGACGCCGCACTTTCCGACGAATTTTTGTTGCCCACAGACCGGGAGATTCCCGGCAGAGGAGCCACACGGGTCGCCAGCGCAACTCTTTTGGCTGGCGTGACTGTTTTGCCGGTGCCCCAGCACGGCGCTTCCC
>CAUYQU010092614.1:0-10708 GCA_963574635.1 Cheracebus regulus
TGTTATTTTCATCACCTGTTCCTTTCTGTCTCCATTGTTAAGCACAATTATTGGCATAAAAGAGGTTTTTAATACCCATTTTTAAACTGCATTCTAGCCTGGGCAATAAAACAAGAATCCCATTCTCTCTCCCTCTTTCTCTTCCGCTTTCTTTCTCTCTTTCATTCTTTTTTTCTTTCTTTTGCTGCTTCTTTCTTTCTCCTTTTCTCTCTTTTTCTAAAAAAAATAAAAATACAAAAAATAAAGACTCTTGCCTGGCTCAGGACACTGCAAAGGGCCATTCCCGCCTCTGTGGGGTTGACTGAGGCCTTTCTTAAATATGAGCTGCAGCTCAATGTCTCCCTATCCCAATTCTGCTCTCTCCCCTTTCCCATCCTCCCCTTCCCATCCCCTTCCTCTCCCTTCCACCTTTCCTTCTCAATCTTCCCGCACCCATTCCCCTCCCCCAAACCCTCCCTTCTCCACATTGCCCTTCCCTAGTCCTGCTTCCTGCCCTGCCCTCCGCTCCTAAAAAAAAAAAAAGAAAAAGAAACAGAAGTTTTACATTTTGATGAAGGCTGATTTGTTATAATTATTGTGATGATAAATTAATGAGGGTCAATAAATATTTAAAATTTACAACTTGACAAGATTCAACACATACCAAATCTTATCAAATTGTATGCTTTAAATATGTGCAGTTTATTTTTTGTCAATTGTACTTCAATAAAATTGTTTTAGAAAGGGTAGGGGGAATAAAGAGAGTTCAGTAATTCAGGATCTTCAAATATTGAAAGCTAATTGCTTCTAGATCCTGTCAGTAAGAGAAACAGTAGTCCTACAAACTTTCCAGGTACTTAAATGACTTAGCATGAAGAGAGGATGAAGGATGTGGTCTTCGCATCCACTGTGCTATATAATCTCACAAAATCACAGTGAAATTGATAAGAGACATGCTGGGAACCTAAGGTCGGGGGAAGGAATAAATAAAATACACCAGGCTGACAATTGTTAAAATGTGTGCTCTGAATGAAGAGACGCTCCAAACAGGCTTTGTGTGAGCAACATGGCTGTTTATTCACCTGGGTGTGGGTGGGCTGTGTCCAAAAAGAGTCAGCGAAGGACAGTGGGATAGGAGTTGGTTTGGTAGGTTTGGGGTAGGCAGTGGAAAGTTACAGAAGTTATAGTTTAGGGCGGTTTTCTGCAAGCTGGGAGGGGGTCATAGGTTTGCAAGCTGGGAGGGGTTCATAGGGTGTGGAGTCATGAGGTTGACCAAAATCAAAGTCCAATGGCCTTTTCAATTGAGGCTGGAATAAGAAACAATAGAAGAATGTCTCAAGCTAGGTGCTGCAGGGGTTGATTGTCCTTCTGTTTTTCATGATCTTCCAGCTACTTCAGATTTTCTACTTCCAGAAGGCCCTCCAGAGGTGTACGTGTGGGTCACAGGGGTTGCCATTGTGTCCATGGCATTGTCAGTCAGCCTAAAAGACCTTACAGGAATTATATCTAATATAAACTTTGAGTGTGGCTAATACCATATGGAACTAAGTGCAATCAGAACTAAGAAACCAACTAGGCTTTTGCAGGAATTAAATTGCCAAAGAAACCCAGAACCTAGAATAACAAGCCTTCTACTGTTTCAGATTTAGTTATTGTGTCTCTAGCATTCTATAAACAGAAGATACCTTTGACAACTAAGCAGCTCCCAAGATGGGTATCCTCTTCAATATTCATTTCAGGTGCAGTCTAGGCAGATAAGGGGAGCTCCTACAGGGTAGAACACAGGTCAAAACAAACAATGGGCAGAGCAGATTTTTGCAGAAGGCAGCAATAGCAGAGTGTGAAAGTTTCTTTCCTCCCATGGCAGAGAGACTTCACAGTGTCTTCTCTTGAGAATTCAGAATTGCTGTTGATGAGTGACTGTTCTCTGTTTCCCATTCTTTCTCTTTCTGTAGGGGAGTCAGGTGCCAGTGTCTTGAACCTCTACTATCATCATATCCTAAGCATGTGTCTGGAGGCGTAGAACCTGCATTTTAGTTTGTAGCAAACACCAGGAAGCTCCATATCTGGATCTGATGGATAAGACTTAGAGACTGGATTCTCACAACCACTCTTTGAGGTATGAATAATGATTTCCTCAATTTTTCAGAGCAGAGAGTGGATAAGCAACATGCCTGAAGTCCATACAGCTAGTGAATGAACACTGGATGCTAAATGAAGCTGGCTGAGTGTGTTTGGGTTGTCTAGCTGAGGAGAATAGTTTTCCATAATTGGGAAGGAGGGAGCAAATGAGTAATGACTAAAGGGCAGAGTGAGATAGGGACTATCAATGCCACTGAGTGATGTCCTTGTGTTACATCTTCATTTTCTAGCTTCCCTTGCAATTAAGTTGGCCATGTGACAAGTTTGGAAGAATAGCATATGTTATGAAGTGACATGTCACTTCTGAGTTAAGCAGGTTAAGTATCTAGTACACATTCCCTAATCTTTCTCTCTCACTTGTTCTCTCTTTCTCTATCTTTCCCTCTCTTATTTGTGGGCTTGGAAGTAAAGGGCTCAAAGATGGCTTGACCACATGATGGAAGGAGCTTGGATCCCTAAATTTTAGTTGGAGGAACGCTGCCCTGCAGGGCTACCCAGGCTTTGCTGGACTTAATGTGAATGAAAAATAACCTATACTGTGTTAAGCCACTGAGATTTGTGGCTGTTTATTGCAATCACTAGTATTAATTACTCATACCAAGACCAATATTATAGTAATTGGGCAAAGGTGTCTTGTACATTCTCCTACATTCTCTGTACTCAGTCACTTGGAAGATAATGGCTGTGAAGCTATCAATTCTTCACATTTTCCAAAAATTTATGACTCAGTTGCTTTTTTTAAAGAAAAAAGATGAAAAACAGCACTAATTTAAGCTATGTTTTTCTTTTGAAAAGATAAAAACTTCAATGTCATTATCTTTAAGTTGAAAAGTATGATACAGAAAGTCAGAGAAAAGGGGCTAGGTGCAGTGGCTTATGTCTAATCCCAGCACTTTGGGAGGACAAGGAGGGCAGATCGCTTGAGGTTAGGAGTTTGAGACCAGCCTGGCCAACATGGTGAAACACCGTCTCTCCTAAAAATATAAAAAAATTAGCCAGGCTAAATCCCTTGAGAAGCCAAGGCAGGAGAATCCCTTGAACACAGGAGGCAGAGGTTGCAGTGAGCTGAGATTGCACCACTGCACTTTAGCCTGGGTGATGCAGTGAGACTCCATCTGAAAAAAGAGAATTATTTATGGATTTATGGCTTGGGACATGTAGCTTCTGATCAGATTTCTAAACAAGGACAAAATTCCTGAAGGAGAAAGTATATATTAAAAGTCTAGAGTCTGAAGTCAGGTTTCTCCATTCACTAGCTGTGTGGACTTAGGACAAGTTACTTACCCATCCTCTGCCCTGCACTATTATGAAAATGATTGTTCATACCTCAAAATGTTGTTATGAGAATTACATGAGTTAATGTTGTATCATAAAGAACTTAGCTGGCCTTTGCCCCTGGTTCCTGGTAGAGAGTCTCTATATCCTTGGAATTTCATTTCTCCAGTGATAAGAATGCCTTTGCTATTTATAGTGGGCCCCTTGGACCACACCTTAGTTTGTGCTAGCAAAGTAACATAAGGTGGGCCTCTGGGTAGTTTCAGGATAAGGACTGATCATGCCAAAGGCCAACTATGTGATTAGGGGTTGGAGTGGGGAAGGGAGGAGGGCTGGAGATTGAGCTCATTCATGTGGCCAATGATCCAATCAACCACATGGATATCATGCAACCCCAGTAAAAATTCTGGACACCCAAAGCTTGGATGAGCTTCCCTGGTTAATGTTCATACACTGATGTGGCAGCAAGGTGATGCATTCTGATCACTCAGGACCCTATCAGACCTTACCCTATGTGTCTCTTGTTTTGGTTGATCCTGATTTGTATTTTGTATAATAAACCTGTAATCTTAAATATAGTGTCTTACTCAGTTCTGTGAGTTGTTTTGCAGAATTATCAAACCTGAGAGGGTAGTGGGAAATAAAATTATGTCTAATTGGCCAGAAGTGGCATGGGGGGCCTGGAAATCCTTTGCTTGCAGGTGGTGTCTGAAATGAGGGTGGTCTTATGGGGGACTGTGTCCTTACTCTGTGAAGTTTGACCTACTTCTGGGTAGTTAGTGTTCAGAACTGTTTTGCAGTTAATACATGTAAAGCTTTTAGAATAGTGCCTGGCTCAGAGTAACTTTCAGGGAAAGTTAGCTAATAATATAAAGATTTAAAATAGTATTTGTACAGGAGCACTCACTATTAAAGATGAACATAAAAGTACTGTATTCAATGCTGAAAGGAACCTTGTAAATTACATAGTTTGATGTGATTTAGACTTGTCTTAGTTCAAAAATTTTGTTAGTGCCAGGGCAAAGCCTCAAACTCCAGTCTTTTAAGACAAGATCATTATATAAGAAGTGCTTTAATTTTCACGTATTTTAAATGGGACTAGTTCAACAGAACATATGTTTTAGCAGTAGGAGCACGAGTTTCTAGCATGGCTGTTTCAGCTGATACTGTGGGTTGGCACACAGAAACTCACACAAATCTGGGTGGCTGTTTCAACTAGAGCCAGGAACACCTGGGAGACAGAGCCGCCCATTCAACTGAAAGGGAGGGGGCTGAGACAGGAGGCCAGGTGATCTGGCTCGGCTGGTACCACCCCCACAAACCAAGAAATCTGAAAAGCTCTGGATTGAGAGTTTCACAGCAAGTGCGGCTGGACCCAGGACAGTCCAGCTCATTGGGGGAATGGCATCCGCAACTACCAAGGCAGTCTGCCACTACTGAGGCAGTTCTAACTGTACCTCTATAAACGGCACCTCAAGGAAGTTCACACAGCAGATGGGCAGAGCCTGCAGCAGCTCAGCAATGCCTCTGCTGGCAGAACTGTGACTAGACTAACTCTGCTCTAGGCAGGGCATCTATTTAAAAAGGCAGCAGCACATCAGCAACTTATAAATAAGGGCTGACCTTCCTAGAATAGAAAACTTGGGAAAAGAGGTGATTATGAGTTCCACTCCAGCAGACTTAAATGTACCTGCCCAGCAGCTCTGAATGGAACAACAGAGCTCCCAGCACAGTACTTGAACTCCTATAAGTGACAGACTGTCTCCTCAAGCAGCTCCCTGACCCATGTATACCCAAAGAGACACCTAATAAAGGAGAGCTCAGGCCAACATCGGATGGGTACCCTTCTGGGATGAAGATAACAGAAGATACCGGCAGCAACCCTCACTGTTCTGCAGCCCTTGTGGGTGATCACCTAGCAAGCAGGGCCTGGAGTGGACCTCCAGCAGTCCTGAAGCAGAGGGGCCTGCCTGTTAGAAGAAAAACTAAGAAACAGAAATAAATAGCTTCAACATCAACAAAAAGGACTTCCACTCAGAGACCCAATCTGGAAGTCACCAACTACAAAGACCACAGGTAGATAAATCCACAAAGATGGGAATAAACCAGTGCAAAAAGGATGAAAACACCAAAAACCAGAATGCCTCTCATCCTCCAAGGGATCACAACTCCTCACCAGCTACGGAACAAAGCTGAATGGAGAATGAATCTGATGAATTGACAGAAACAGGCTTCAGAAGGTGGGTAATAACAAACTTATCTGAGCTAAAAGAACATGTGCTAACCCAATGCAAAGAAACCAAGAACCTTGAAAAAAGGTTAGATGAAATGCTAACTAGAATAAACAGCTTAGAGAATATAAATGACTTGATGGAGCTGAAAAACACAACATGAGAACTTCATGAAGCATACACAAGTTTCAACAGCTGAATTGACCAAGTAGAAGAAAGGATATCAGTGATTGAAGATCAACTCAAGGAAATAAAATGAAAAGGCAAGATTAGAGAGAAAAGAGTGAAAAGAAATGAACAAAGCATCCAAGAAATATGGGATTATGTGAAAAGACATAATCTATATTTGATAGGTGTACCTGAATGTGACAGAAAGAATGAATCCAGGCTGGAAAACACTCTTCAGGATATTATCCAGAAGAACTTCCCCAACCTAGAAAAGCAGGCCAACATTCAAGTCCAGGAAATACAGAGAATGCCACAAAGTTATTCCTCAAGAGGAGCAACCCCAAGGCACATACTCATCAGATTCACCAGGGTTGGAAAAATGCTAAGGGCAGCCAGAGAGAAAGGTCACGTTACCCACAAAGGGAAGCCCGTCACACTCACAGTGGATCTCTCAGCAGAAACTCTACAAGCCAGAAGAGAATGGGGGCCAATATTAAACATCCTTAAAGAAAAGACCTTTCAATGTAGAATTTCATATCCAGCCAAAGTAAGCTTTATAAGTGAAGGAAAATTAAAATCCATTACAGACAAGCAATTGCTGAGAGATTTCATCACCATCAGGCCTGCCTTACAAGAACTCCTGAAAGAAGCACTAAACAAGGAAAGGAACAACAAGTACCAGCCACTCCAAAAACATACCAAATGGTAAAGACCATTGACACAATGAAGAAAATCCGTCAACTAATGGGCAAAACATCCAGCTAGCATCAAAATGACAGGATCAAATGCACACATAACAATATTACCTTAAATGTAAACGAGCTAAATGTCCCAATCAAAAGACACAGACCCACAAATTGGATAAAAAATAATGACCCATCGGTGCTGTATTCCAGAAACCCATCTCACGTGCAAGGACACACATAGGCTCAAAATAAAGGGAAGGAGGAAGATTTTTTAAGCAAATGGAGAGCAGAAAAAGCAGGAGTTGCAATCCTAGTCTCTGATAAAATGGACTTTAAACCAACAAAGATCAAAAGAGACAAAGAAGGACATTAAATAATGGTAAAAGGATCAATGCAACAAGAAGAGCTAACCATCCTAAATATATATGCACCCAAAACAGGAACACTGAGCTACATAAAGCAAGTTCTTAATGACAGACAAAGAGACTTAGACTCCCACACAATAATAGTGGGAGACTTTAACACTCCACTGTCAATATTAGACAGATCAATCAGATAGAAAATTAACAAGGATATCCTGGACTTGAACTCAGATCTGGACCAAGCAGACCTAATAGACATCAACAGAACTCTCCACTCCAAATCCACAGAATATACATTCTTCACAGCACCACATCACACCTACTGTAAAATTAACCACATAATTGGAAGTAAATCACTCCTCAGCAAAGACAAAAGAGTGGAAATCATAACAAACAGTCTCTCAGACCACAGTGCAATCAAATTAGAACTCAGTATTAAGAAACTAACTCAGAACCACACAACTTCATGGAAACTGAACAACTGACTCCTGAATGTTGACAGGATAAACAATGAAATTAAGGCAGAAGTAAATAATGTCTTTGAAACCAATAAGAACAAAGACACAATGTATCAGAATCTCTGGGACACATTTAAAGCAGTGTCTAGAGGGAAATTTATAGCAATAAATGCCCACACAAGAAGTGAGGAAAGATCTAAAATCGATGCTCTATCATCAAAATTGAAATAGCTAGAAGAGAAAGATCAAAAAAACTCAAAAGCTAGCAGAATACAAGAACTAACTAAGATCAGAGCAGAACTGAAGGAGATAGAGATACAAAAAACCCTTCAAAAAATCAATAAACCCAGGAGGTGGTTTTTTAAAAAGAGCAACAAAATAGACCACTAGCTAGATTAATAAAAAAGAGAAGAGAGAAGAATCAAATAGATGCAATAAAAAATGATAAAGGGGATATCACCACAGATCCCACAAAAATACAGACTATCATCAGAGATTACTATAAACAACTCTATGCACATAAACCAGTAAACCTGGAAGAAATGGATAAATTCCTAGACACTTGCACCCTCCCAAGCATAAATCAGGAAGCAGTTGAAACCCTGAATAGACCAACAAAAAGGGCTGAAGTCGAGGCAGCAATTAATAGCCTACCAACCAAAATAAGCCCAGGTACAAATGGGTTCACAGCCAAATTCTACCAGACATACAAAGAGCAGCTGGTACCACTCCTTCTGAAACTATTCCAAACAATCCAAAAAGAGGGAATCCTTCCCAAATTATTTTATGAGGCCAACATCATCCTGATACCAAAACCTGGCAGAGAATCAACAAGAAAAGAAAACTTCAGGCCAATATCGATGATAAACATAGATGCAAAAATCTTCAATAAAATACTGGCAAACCAATTGCAACAGCACATCAAAAAGCTTATCTAGCATGATCAAGTAGGTTTCATCCTGGGAGTGCAAGGCTGGTTCAATATACACAAATCTATAAACACAATCCACCACATAAACAGGACCAAAGACAGAAATCACATGATTATTTCAATAGATGCAGAGAAGGCCTTCAACAAAATTCAACAGCACTTTACGCTAAAAACTCTCAAGAAACTAGATATTGAAGGAATGTATCTCAAAATAAGAAAGCTATTTATGATAAACAAACAGCCAATATCATACTCAATGGGTAAAAACTGGAAGCATTCCCTTAGAAATCAAGCACTAGACAAGGATGTCCTCTCTCACCACTCCTATTCAATATAGTATTGGAAGTTCTGGCCAGAGCAATCAGGCAAGAAAAAGAAACACAGAGTATTCAATTAGGAAAGGAGGAAGTCAAATTGTCTCTATTTGCAGATGACATGATTGTATATTTAGAAGACCCCATCACCTCAGCCCAAAATCTCCTGAAACTGATCAGCACCTTCAGCAAAGTCTCAGGATACAAATCAACGTGCAGACATCACAAGCATTCCTATACACCAATAACACATCTAAAGAGAGCCAAATCAAGAACGAACTGACATTCACAATTGCTACAAAGAGAAATAAATACCTAGGAATGCAACTAACAAAGGATGTAAAGGATCTCTTCAAGGAGAACTACAAACCACTGCTCAAGGAAATAAGAGAGGGCACAAACACATGGAAAAACGTTCATGCTCATGGTTGGGAAGAATCAATATTGTGAAAATGGCCATAGTGCCCAAAGTAATTTATAGATTCAATGCTATCCCCATGAAGCTACCTATGGCCCTCTTCAGAGAACTGGAAAAAGCCACCTTAAACTTTATAGGGAACCAAAAGAGAGCCCGCATAGCCAAGACAATTCTAAGCAAAAAGAACAAAGCTGGAGGCATCACGCTGGAGGCATCAAACTATACTACAAGGCTACAGAAATCAAAACAGCATGGTACTGGTACCAAAACAGAGATATAGACCAATGGAACAGAACAGAGGCCTCAGAGGCAACGCCACACATCTACAATCATCTGATCTTTGACAAACCTGACAAAAACAAGCAATGGAGAAAGGATTCCCTGTTTAATAAATGGTGTTGGGAAAACTGGCTAGCCATGTGCAGAAAGCAGAAACTGGACCCCTTCCTGACACCTTCCACTAAAATTAACTCCAGATGAATTAAAGACTTAAACATAAGACCTAACACCATAAAAACCCTAGAAGAAAACCTAGGCAAAACCATTCAGGACACAGGCATAGGTAAGGACTCCATGACTAAAACACCAAAAGCAATGGCAACAAAAGCCAAAATAGACAAATGGGATCTAATTAAACTCCAGAGCTTCTGCACAGCAAAAGAAACAAGAGTTAATCAGCAACCAACAGAATGGGAAAAATTTTTTTTGCCATCTACCCATCTGACGAAGGGCTAATATCCAGAATCTACAAATCACTAAAACAGGTTTATAAGAGAAAAACAAACAAACACATTCAAAAGTTGGCAAAGGACATGAACAGACACTTTTCAAAAGAGGACAGATATGAGGCCAACAAACATATGAAAAAATGCTCATCATCACTGGTCATTAGAGAAATGCAAATCAAAACCACATTAAGATACCATCTCATACCAGTTAGAATGGCGATCATTAAAAAATCTGGCGACAACAAATGCTGGAGAGGATGTTGAGAAATAGGAACACTTTTGCACTGTTAGTGGGAGTGCAAATTAGTTCAACTATTGTGGAAGACAGTGTGGCACTTCCTCAAGGACCTAGAAATAGAAATTCCATTTGACCCAGCAATCCCATTACTGGTTATATACCCGTAATAGGGGCTAGAACTGAAGCCTAAGTACTGCCATCTTATAGAGAAGCCACTTGGGCCCTGGGCAGAGGTGTCATTCTCAGAACAGTTCATGTACATCAATTCTCAGAAGTGTTAAGGGTAAAAATTTCCACTGTTACCCCCCTTCCCTTGCAACAAACTGCAGACTTTAGCTTCTGTACAGACAGCTTGCCTTGCACATCCCTGTACCCCCTCGAACAAGAAAAGGATGTGTTTTTGCAGCTTAAATGCCTTGGTCCCCCTGAGCTCGGAGCCATGTGTTAGAGAGACATGAGTCCCCTGTGGCCGCCGGCAATAAAGACCCTGCAATTTGGCATACTTTTGTCTTGGTGTTGATTTTCTGCTTGCTCTGGTGCTACATCTGGAGACCCCAGCGAGATCTTTCTCCGTCCATCACCAGACAAAAGGCATCTCAGAGCCTCAGCCAGATGGTTGCCCTCACCCTAGGGATCCCTAGGGGAGGCACCCCCTGAGATGTTCCAGGGCCCCAGGGTTCAGGCCCCATGGCGACTGTGTAACTGCACTGCCGACATTCACTTGAAATCCTTCAGGGTCCTGGGAACTTCCAGAGGTAAGTCTGTTCTGGAATCTGGG
>CAUYQU010092618.1:0-24828 GCA_963574635.1 Cheracebus regulus
CTTCTTTTCTTAGCTCTCTCTTTGCTAAATAATGTACAACTTGTTTTTACATTATACTATAAGACATTACTAATATTTTTAAATTGTCAGGTAAGTAGGTTTAAAAATATTGCTCCATTCCTTCTGAAACTGTATCAAACAATACAAAAGGAGGGAGTCCTCCCTAACTCATTTTATGAGACCAACATCATCCTGATAGTAAAACCAGGCAGAGACTCAACTAAAAAAGAAAACTTCAGGCCAATATCTATGATGAACATCGATGCAAAAATCTTCAATAAAATACTGGCAAACAGATTGCAACAGCACATCAAGAAGCTTATCTATCATGACCAAGTAGGCTTCATCCTGGGGATGCAAGGGTGGTTCAACATACACAAATCCATAAATGTAATCCATCACATAAATGGAACCAGAGACAAAAAACACATGATTATCTCAATAGATGCAGAGAAGGCCTTTGATAAAATTCAACAGCCTTTCATGCTAAAAACTCTCAGTAGAAGAGGTATTGACAGAATGTATCATAAAATGATAACAGCTATATATGACAAACCTACAGCCAATATCATGCTGAATGGGCAAAAGCTAGAAGAATTCCCTTTGAAATCAGGCACTAGACTAGGATGTCCTCTCACCAGTCCTATTCAACAAAGTATTGGAAGTTCTAGCCAGAGCTATCAGGCAGGAAAAGAAATAAAGGGTATTCAATTAGGAAAGGAGGAAGTCAAACTGTCTCTATTTGCAGATGACATGATTGTATATCTAGAAGACTCCATTGTCTCAGCCCAAAATCTTCTCAAACTGATAAGCAACTTCAGCAAAGTCTCAGGATACAAAATCAATGTGCAGAAATCACAAGCATTCCTATATCCCAATAACAGACAAACAGAGAGCCAAATCAAGAGCGAACTCCCATTCACAATTGCTACAAAGAGAATAAAATACCTAGGACTACAACTAACAAAGGATGTAAAGGACCTCTTCAAGGAGAACTGCAAACCACTGCTCAACGAAAGAAGAGAGGACACAAACAGATGGAGAAACATTCCATGCTCATGACTAGGAAGAATCAATATCATGAAAATGGCCATACTGCCCAAAGTAATCTATAGATTCAATGCTATCCCCATCAAGCTGTCAATGACCTTCTTCACAGAACTGGAAAAAACCACTTTAAACTTCATATGGAATCACAAAAGACCCTGCATACCCAAGACAATCCTAATCAAAAAAAACAAAGCTGGAGGCATCACACTGCCAGATTCAACCTATACTACAAGGCTACAGTAATCAAAACAGCATGGCACTGGTACCAAAACAGAGACATAGACCAAGGGAACAGAACAGAGACCCCAGAAGAAACACCACACATCTACCACCATCTGATCTTTGACAAACTCAGCAAAAACAAGCAATGGGGAAAGGACTCCATATTTAATAAATAGTGTTGGGAAAATTGGCTAGCAATGTGCAGAAAATTTACACTAACATTAACTCCAGATGGATCAACGATTTAAACATAAAACCTAACACCATAAAAACACTAGAAGAAAATCTAGGCAAAACCATCCAGGACATAGGCATAGGCAAGGACTTCTTGACTAAAGCACCAAAAGCAATGGCAATAAAAGCCAGGATAGACAAATGGGATCTAATTAAACTCCAGAGCTTCTGTACAGCAAAAGAAATCATCATTAGAGTGAACTGGCAACCAACCGAATGGGAAAACATTTTTGCAATCTACCCATCTGACAAAGGGCTAATATCCAAAATATACAAAGAACTAACAACCCCATTCAAAAGTGGGCAAAGGATATGAACAGACAATTTTCAAAAGAGGACATATATGAGGCCAACAAACATATGAAAAAATGCTCATCATCACTGATCATTAGAGAAATGTAAATCAAAACCACACTGAGATATCATCTCATGCCAGTTACAATGACAATCATTAAAAAATCTGGAGACAACAGATGTTGAAGAGGATGTGGAGAAATAGGAATACTCTTACACAGTTGGTGGGAGTGTAAATTAGTTCAGCCATTGTGGAATACAATGTGGCTATTTCTCAAGGATCTAGAAATAGAAATTCCATTTGACCCAGCAATCCCACTACTGGGTATATACCCAAAGAACTATAAATCATTCTACTATAAAGTCACATGCACACCTATGTTCACAGCAGCCCTGTGTACAATAGCAAAGACCTGGAACCAACCCAAATGCCCATTAATGATAGACTGGACAAAGAAAATGTGGTACATATACACCATGGAATACTATGCAGCCATAAAAAATGATGAGTTTGTATCTTTTGTAGGGACTTAGATGAATTTGGAAACCATCATTCTCAGCAAACTGACACAAGAACAGAAAGCGGAACACCACATGTTCTCACTCAAAGGTGGGTGTTGAACAATGAGAACACGTGGACTCAGGGAGAGGAGCATCACACACTGGGGGCAGTTGTGGGGGGTAGGGGAGAGACAGCGAGGGTTGGGGAGGGAGGGGAGGATGGGGAGGGATAACATGGGGAGAAGTGCCAGATATAGTATGCACCTAAAGTAAATAAATTAATAAAATGTATCTATTTTCTTCCCTTTACAATGTATCTTTTATTATGCTATATACCTCCACTGATCCTCTTCTCCCTACATCCCAGAGACCAACTACACCCTGTTTCATTGTGACCTGTTATTCATTTTGTTTTAGCCACTTATCTGTCATTTTAATTCCTTGAATGGGCCAAGGATTGTTTTACATTCACAAATATTCACATATTATTTCCTTTCTATGCAACATCTTTGCTGCACTCTTCACTGACTAAAGGGGACTTGGCTAAAAAGACACTTTCTCAGAAGGATTTCTCTGTCCCTGCCCAAATCTAAAGTAGCCCCTTCACTACCGTTCTACTCATGTAACTCCCTTCTCTTCTATTTTAGCATTTATTAGAATTTACTTCTAAAATCTTTTTACCTCACAGTGGTAATCTTTATAGGTCATTCTCTGGTTTATTCAGTTTGAAAAATCCATCTCTTAGAAACTACATGTCAACTACACATGACTACAATAATTACGACCTTACAAAAGTAATTATATTTATAGCAGACATTGAGGAGGCAAGGCTTACACTACATCTCTTCAAAATCAGTTTCCACTGAATTATATGGAAACTGAAAAAAAGCCTTCAAGAAAGATTCTAAGAGAGCTGACTATTAGGAGTTGACTCAAATGACGACATGCTCAGTGGGCTTGTATTGGTGGTGGGTCCAGTAAAGGTATGGGGGTGAGGTCTTCAGGATTTCTGTGTGAAAATCCCTAGGAAGAAAAGACTCCAGCATAACACGTTAGCTAGTCACAGGACCAGAATCTGAGAGCCTCAAGCAACAAATCATTCTGTGCATAGTTAGTGGCAGTTACTTGCTTTGTTCTGCCTCAACCATTCTCATAGTGTGTGTGTGTGTGTGTGTGTGTGTGTGTTAAGCAAAGGAGGCATTGTGTGTGTGTTTTAAATCTCAACGGTGTGACATTTGTGGTCCATGAGAATAGTACGGACCATGGTATTCTGTCAGATAATGGAGTGAACACTGAATTCTTGGAGCAACAAGTGTTTGCTGGTGATCTGTGGCAAGCTGCATCCTGTGAAATGATGCAGAGGTGATTTCATGAGCAGTTGTAAGAGGAAGATCTCCAGTTTCTGGAATAAAACTCCAGCAGTAAAATTAGAATTAGAAATGGTGATGGGAAGCATTCCTGGGTGACTCAGGCAAAGGCCTGGGCTTGGTGGTGGCAGCAGCTTTAAGATGACATAAAACAGAAGCCCAGAGATCAGTGAGAGCAGTGTAGAAAAGCAGCTTAAGATGGCAAACTGGAGTGGATTGGAAGTGCAATGCCACACCTCTAGGAGCCCCAGGAAACCAGAGGAGAAAAGGGACCTAGAGAGAGAGAGAGATATGTCCCATAGATCATGCCCCATAGATCATGGCTGTGATTTTTTGGACTACAAAAAGCGGCACACACAATGTAACACTCTCATTGAACTTATTTTTAACTAGTTGCAGGCTAAGGAGTCCAGTGTGTAGGTGTATTACATGAACATAAATTAAAAAATAATATTTAAGGAGAAAAAAATGGTCTGTTATACAGATTATACTGAAAATGGATATTATATGTATATGTGTGTATGTGTGTATATTTCTTATTTTTGAAATTATGCATGTCTTACAAAAATTTCTATTTGGATCTGATGTAGTTTAAAAATGCAGAATAACACAAACTGATGCTTTTTGCTATCTAACAAATAAGCTTTATAGCATATGTAGGAGCTGGGGTGAAGGGTAAACTTGATACATGAGCTGTCCACTATTGATGGACAAGGTTTAGCTGTGGAGACCTCATTGTGTAAATTAGCAATCATATTGTGGCCACAGAAGCAAAAAATTTATACAGAAGAAAACATCTACTATAACACCCTCCTGCAGGGTTGTTTTATGTCCATCTAGATAATTGCTATATAAAGTATTCTAAAATGATACAAAGAATCTGAAATACATCTTGATTGGATAGAAAGGTCAAGATAAGTCAGAACAAGCATTCTGCTCACATTCCTATTACCTAATACTGGTGTGAAATGCAAGAGTGCTTCAAGCTGGCAGCTAAGGTCTTCAAATGACTGATAATTCATAGTTTCAGACACTTAGGATTGGTGAGAAGGGCAAGGATATGTCGTTTAAGAAAGGTTAGATATAACATGCCTAGGAAATTTGTAAAAAAAAAAATATATATATATAAATAGTTGATGTACCCAGGTAATTAGGCTTGTAAAATTCTTAGGATGCAAGATTTTGCTGGGAAGATTATGTGCCTTATGCTCTCCTTTATTCAGTACCATTTTGGATTGCCAGATTAAATTCTGGCTAACAATACGTTTTTAGTTGCTATTAATTTCCTAATCTGATTTATAAGTTTGAGAGTCTGAGTAACAACTCAATCTGTCAAATTGAGTGCTGTTTTGAAAACAGATGAAGTGAAGACTTAATGGATCTCTAGTGTATAAAACCACAACTGCATATAAAAACAATCAAGTAGAGATTACCTTTCTACATGTCAGCAAATTAAAAACTTTCTCAATGGCCAAATGAAATATATAGCTTTAAGAAATATTCAGAATTGTGCTTAATCATAATAAAATTAATGGCTTTCAAAAACAATATAAATTGTCAGCTTGATTTAGACTAATGTAATATTGTTTTCAAAATGTTTTTTGTGATTCTTTGAGTCATATTGTGTTATGATTTAAAGAAAGTAAATTATTCCTTTAGTTAACTATACATGCATCATGAAAAAAGTATACCTACAGACATACAAATAAATTCACAGTTTTTATAACTAATAAAGATCAAAATTTGACCTTCAGCCAGCAGATGGAGAAGTTGATTCACAGTGTGCTATTGAAAGTCTCTGTTATTTGCAGAAGCATGGAGTAAAATTGCTGCTGATTCAGGTATCTGAGGATTGTTTTCATGGTTATTTTCTGGCTGCTCTGCAAAAACAGCTCTTAGAGTTACTCTCTTGCATCACCCAAGGGATCAGTATTATTTCCTAGAGATCTCCCCTGCAACGCTTATATGCTTTGTTGATAGACATACTTTTTTTTTTTTACTGTCTATTCTATTTTCCAGCAAGCTAAAACTGTTTCTTTTCTTCATAAATTATGGTTTAAGTTTGTGTAGTATCACTTTTATTTAGAAACCACAAAATGTTTAAAGACACTGATTGAGAATTGGCACCTTTCAGGGAAGTGTGAAAACAAAAGTTCCCCATAAGCTAACTGGTTGTCTAAAAAAAAAGTAACATGCATTATGTACTTCACACATGCTTTCAGAATTTATGTGTACCTACACACATCGGGGATGAACTCATAAATAAAGAAGTCAATTGAACAAATTGCCTTGAACAAATTTCATGGCCAAACCCATGATAATTTGTTTAGCACATTGACATTTTATTCTATATCTTAAGTGATAATGAGAATCCTCAACATTTCGCATAATGGGGTACTGTTGCTTTATGCTGGAATTTTGCTTGCAAAAATGTTCACATTTAGAAATCTAAATTTGCATGATGAAGCAAATAAATACATTAAAATGTAAGAAAATGACATGGGATTATAGCTAAGCTTTATATTCAGAAAGGTGGGCTAACATCTTAAGAAAGTTGACAATAGCAAATATATATTAAGATAATAATCAAAACTGAAAATACAGGACATGGGAACCTAATGAAATTTACTTTCCATAAAGCAAGTGACAATATGAAAACACCTGTCCTCTATTACAGATGTCAAAAGAGCTGTTATCTGTAACTTTGGCAGTCCACTTCAACAATCCCTGGTCCCTAAAAATACATAATTCTGCTATTAATAAATGTGTTAACAAAATTCTATATGAGCACAACTAGAGTTTTTCTTGTAGGGGATTGTAGCTAATATGTGCTTATCGATTAAAAACATAGTTCCCCTTTTACTTGATACAACTTGGTTGAATCCCAAATTATATTAACATATCAGTCATGTTATTTAACTAAACAATTATTTATTGAGAGCCCACAATTTGCCAGCAGTTAATCAATGCTGCTCTGGGTCCCTGCCCTGCAGAACCTTCATTTTAGCAGATAGGACAGATAATAGACAAAAAATAATAAACTATACAGATCATTGTAGATCTTAATAGGAGATACAGTCATAATGCAGAAGCAGGAAACCATCGCAGGCTATTATTAATACAAAAAAAGAGAAGCTTCTGAATAATACAATTACTATGCTGCCATTTAAGAAATAATTATGCAGAAAATTAGTAGATGTGTAAAGCCAATATACAAGTTCACAGACATGTATAGCCTTTGCACAAATAATAAATACAGATACAACCAAAGTGAATGTGGTAATCTCTGGACATAAAGTTTACAGGTGATTTTTTTGTTGTTCTGGCCTTTTTTGTTTCTTCTTTTATTTTGCCTTCTTGTAGTTCACACTTCCAAAACTGACACATATTTAAGTATTTGTGTTGAAAAAAGTCATATCTTTATTGTAATTAAGAAAGCAGCAGCATTGACTGACCTGGAGTAGGTAAAAGGATACTATTGAAGCGCAGCAGAATATTCCCCTAGAATATGCCACTTTGGAGTTGGAATTATTTTGAGCTAAAGATACTTGTTAAACAGCAGACGTAATAAGGGAATTCTATTCTTCCCTCTTTCTTCCTGAAAACAGGAGATAAAAACTGCTATGAGAAAGATGTCCTACTTGTATTAGAGACAGAAATATTCCTCCCTGGAGTCATAGTGAAGAGCATTGTGTACAAAGAGATCTGGTTAAAAATAATTCTTATTTTCCTTTAGCCTCCCTACATAATACAATTCCTTGTCCAGAATTGCCTCTGTTCAACATAATATAAAAACATTGTATTTTATTTCTTCATTGGGTCTTCATGTCATTACGGGGACTTCTATGTCATATAAAACTTACATTAATTTTGTATGCTTTTCTTCTGTTAATTGACTATCATATCTCCAGTTAAGTTGTAGGCCAAGTCAAGACCCTAAGAATGAGGAAAGACAGAGTTTGCCTGATCTACAGTATGATTCCCTGTAGCCGCTTGAATATAGTTAATTATTAAGATCTAAGAAGTAAAATGTCTTAGCAGACAGTAATAAAAAGTGTTTTTATTTTACTTTGTGATTTTAGATGGAAACTAGTAAACAGGTAGCCTTTTAAAGAATGGTTGAGACTGAGATACTAGAAGATAAACTAAATCCAGAAATACTCATGTCATATACATGTTTGTAACCCCGGAATTTTGGGAGGCCAAGGCAGATGGATTGCTTGAGCCTAGGAGTTTGAGACCAGCCTGGGCAACATGTTCTCTTAAAAATAAAGATAAAAAATGAACTGGGTGTGGTGGCTCTCACCTATGGTCCCAGCTACTTATGAGGATAAGGTAGAAGGATCACCTAAGCCTCGGAGGTTGAGACTGCAGTGAGCTGTGATCACACCACTGTACTACAGCCTGGGTGACAGAGCAAGACCCTATCTCAAAAAAAATATGCTCTAAGTATTTCTACAAGACTTAAATCTACTAAGGAAATGCCATATAGAATAGTAGAGTTTCATTTAACACAAAATTGAAATACATAATTCATACAGGGAATTAAAATGTTACTGCATATAATTTGCATAGTAGGTACCTATAAGCATGCATGCATTTACAAAACAATTTAGGTGTTAGCTCTAGAGGAAAAAATAATGCTCAATGAAGGTTTGACATTATAATTTTGTACACATTACAATGATTTGGTTTTAATATGGGAAACCACAGTACAGAGAAAAGACTACCATATTGATTTAGAAAAGATAAAATGCTAGTCCTGACTTTTTCACTAGCGTTTGAGCAGATGGTTCAGCTTCATAGAACTTCACTGTATTCATCTACTAAATAAAATACTTTCACAAGATGACCTCTAGCTCCCTCTCATATAAAACTCTATAATAATATCATTTTCTCATGTAACTATATCAGACTGGGGAACATTTCTCCATTTTTTCCTGAATTTTTGATACAATTTTTATTTTTTAGAAATTGTGCTCAGAAACAGTGAGTAACTCAATCAAGTTTTCAGAGTAATATAGTGGAAGAAATAAAACTGGAACCCAGGTTTAGCAAATTATCAGTTTGTAAATTTAGTACAATTTTACTATAGGGACAACAGAAACCAGATGCCATTATTTATTTCTATTTACAGCAAACTTTAAGACAGAATACTTCCAGCAACCCATTTACTTCAGAAAACTGATAATGCAAGCAATATTTAACAAAAAAAAACAGGTTTCTAATCACTGTAAGAGAAATGGAGCTCCTGATAATTGGAAGGGAAGACCTTTATCTACTGCTTTGCATTTCCCAGAGGTCATGGAGAAATAGCCATCCTAGAGTCATAAATAACAATGTGTGTAGAGAGATTGCACTAAACTAATAGTGCAAAGTTGGGGGTCAGAATTGTTCTGGTTATTGCCATCATACAGGACTCTTGAGAAACTTAACAAACAAATTTATTTATAACAGATAAATTCTAGGTCCTCCAGAAAGGGCAAATTATAAACTACTATAGGTATAAATCCCAACATTAGGCATATGTAAGCTCGAAGGAAAACGAAGAAGATAACAAAAATGATGCCCCATTTGAAGACATAAACTACTATGAGGAAAATGTTATATCTAAATAAGTATTGACTGTAAAAATGAGATGATTCTTGGTAACCAGAAACAAAAAAGGAATTAAAACACTAGATAGAATTTCATGAATGAGGGTGGGCAGTAATTACAATAGTCCATGTGGCTGTAAGTTTTAAATTTGGTGAAGGCAGGTAGCAATCTTTATTACTTCAGATGTTTTAGATACAGATTCTAAAAGAGTAAGCATTGCAATAAAAATAGAATTTCAACTTCAAAGTTACTATAGTGAAAAAAAGGTAAAACACAAAACAAAACAAAACCCTCAAACCTATCAAAAGCACAGATGGCAAAAAAGAAACAACGAGGGAAATCTACTGGGGAAAAATAATAAAGATCAAAGACACAGAAATCAAATTAAAAGTTTAAAATATAATTTAAAAATTCAATGTTTAAACATGATGAAATTTAAAATAGAATTTTATTTAAAAGTAATAGACAAATCAAAAGATAGATTTCCTATATAAACATAAAACCCATACAGCTTATAAGAGATAAACTTAGTTTTAAATTACTTAGGAAAAATAAATGAAAAAGAAAAGCAAATATATCAGCAAAATAATAACAATGGTCACTAACCAATCACCTAAGTAGTTTTGGGCACCCTCATAAAGCACCCTAAATATGGGGACTTGATTGATTTTCTTGCTATTTCTCCAGTATCCAACATGAAATAAGTGGCCAGAAAATGCTTGTTAAATGAATCGACATCTATCTATCTATCTATCTATCTATCTATCTATCTATCATCTTTCAATCAGTTATCTATCTACACATATATATATTAAATATGAGAATATCTGAAATGGGTATGTTCACAACCAGTTCATAAAAACAATTGTCTCTAAAAATGTAGAATAGTGCAACGGGAGAAAAAGAAAACTGTCCATAATATTCAATGTCTTTCCTATTAATAAATACAGAAATCCACTCCCTCTGGTTGATTTCTTGTCTATTCATATAATTATTTCTGAGAGTAATAAAGAATATGAACTCACTGTAACCTCCTTTATTATGTTCTCTAACGCCTTAGAATTCTGGAAATTCTAAGGCAGGCAGAGTTACTTTTTTGAATGTATTACTCATTGGTATGAGTCATGCAAAAAATGTTTGGAAAATCACGTCCCTGAAAATAGTTCATCAGACAAGTTATCTTCAAGGGAGTTTTATTTCTGGTATAGTTTACCATCAACTGTGTAATTCAGATTCCAACTGAACATAAAAGGAGTTAAAATTTATGTTCAATGGGCTAGTGACCACAGATGCAGCACAGAGCTATGCTAGAAAAGCTGATGAAACATTTGACGTTTTATAATTAGACTGTGGCTGTAACATGCTGATTGCAATCAAGTGCAATACGGTGGAGGAAGCAGTGACTTTTATGTTTATTAAATCCTTCATATACTATGATATGCATGTAGACCTCTGCAAGATCAGAAAGTCTGAATGTTTAAGGACTAAACAGAATTTCAAATTATAACAGCATGACGTGCACGCAAAGAAGCTCTGTGCTTAGGTTCTTCCTAGTCATATAAGACGCTTTGCATTTTGTATCTATATATATATTTTAAAATAAACCATGCTTTTTATAAGCCGTATAAGCCATGTGAATAAGTTATTTCTTATGACAATATATATTTCTATAATTTAGCATATAAACAAAATAACAGTGTACCAGAGACTATAAAAAATCCTTCATTTTTCTGAAAGATAAATCTAGGAAATATATAATTTTGCGTATACATTGATTATTTCAGCAAATCTATACATTTTATTTCTCTCAGCTTTGCTTTGTTTATCCTATCCTTATTTCAGGAATGAGTGTGTGTGTGTGTGTGTGTGTGTGTGTGTGTGTGTGTGTGTGTGTGTGTGTGTGTTCGTGTCATTAGTCCTATCAGTCATAGTTTATTATCAGCTATCTGATAGAAGTGTTAAATAGCAAATTATTACTTCTTGGCTATGAACCTGCAATGTCTTCACTTGGGTTTATCATCTTTTTCATTTTTAAGTTTCTTTCCTGCAATTTCAACTGGCATCTGATTAGCTGTAGGAATTCAATTCTGCCATCCTCTTTTGTTGTCCTTTCATACTGACAGAATTATTTTTTTAGCTAAGCATTTTTAAAACATTGATAATGAGTTTAAAATATTAAAATGAGAAGTAATCTTACTCAGTTCAACAGCTAGTTGCTTATTTTTACCTTGACTTGACTTACTCATTAGATGCTTAAAATAATCAATGTTGTTTAAATAACACATGAATCAAACTAAACTTTTGTCTGAATTTGTACTAGTACCATCTGACAAGTGGCGGATTGGGCACAGAATGTATATCACATTGTATTGTGAATGTTAGTTTTGCATTTTCCCTGCCTTCCTCAACAGATTGAGATATTCTTGAAAGAAACAGCCTGTGTTTAATTTATTTCTGTTTCCCAACAACTAATAGGGTGCTTGCTTCAAATTGATAGAAAATTCTGAGAACTAGGATGTGTTTTTGCTGACACTTAAACACTTATTATACAGACACACTGGAAAAGCTTTTCTGCTCTCTCTCTAGTATTTCCATCCATACCTTGTCTCAGTTGTAAGGCATCAAAGTAACACTACATAAAATCATTTTTCTTTGGTTCCCTAAAGCTAATTTAATTTGCATAAAGGGCAAAGATTAATCAAATTAACATTATGAATAGGTTTCTAATAAATGTTACATAATTAATACAGAAGCCAGAAGCTCTTTCCACACCTTTATCCTTTCATACCATTAACAGGAGATTGTTAGGTTTCTTTCATATTTTTGGTAATAACATAGAATATTCACACATTACTTTTCACTATTAGTCCTTTCCTTCTGTTAATCCTGAGTGCCAATGATACTTGATAGAAAACAAACAAATATATTTCCCTTGCCAAACCAACTCCTGCCAGTTCAGGATTTAACCTTTTATGGTCTTTGCTCGATTCAATTTCTCGCTCTTATGCATTAAATATTCAATCTAGTGAATACATACAAAATTTGAAGGCAGGCTCCTTTTGGTGCAGAAATAGTGAGACTAGCATAACAGTTGAAAATATTTCTTGGGGCAGCTTTCCTGACCTTAAATCCTATACTATATATTTACTAGCTGTGACCATGAGAAAATTTCCTCTCTTCAATTCAATGTTCTTGTGTGGAAAAATGGAGAAAATAATAGTGATAGTTATATCAGAGGATATATGAGGATTAAATGAGTTGATATTTATTAAACCCTTGGAACAATGACTGGCACAAAGTAAAAGCTATATAGATGATTGTTAAATAAAAATAACAAGACTTTTGTAGACTACTAGATTTCCTGGTATTATCTGTGAGAGGAATTTAACATCATGCTAAATTTCTGGATCTCTTACAAAATATCATACATCTGTTCTCCTGAGTACTATATTTTATAAACTTTTTTTTTTTTTGGCTGAATGTAGCCTGAAGGTAAAACTTGACCTTGTGCATGACACCTTTTTCTGCAACATGTTGCTGCAAAAAGGCTAGGTAATATTAAGTATGGAAATATTTGGGCATAAAGAAATATATGGAACATTTGGAAATGTATGACCATATGGAATTAATCTCTTTCTGAGATTAATTTTATTGTGATACAACAAATTGTATGAGGTTTGCTGGGATTATGAGAGCAGAAATGTGTGCTAAACACTGTCAGAATACATATAATAGGTCTATTGCCCTGTTTTCAGAGTTCATAATTTGGAAATTGCAAGTAATAAAAAAAAAACTAAACAATTTGTTGAACACCTAATATATATGGAGTTCAATATACACATTTTAGGAAACCTTGACAGTGAAGTTTTTTTGGTATTAACATAGTAAAGAAATGCAATATTCTGAGTAATCAGAATGACAACAAAATGACAACCTAATTTAAAAATTAGGTCTTGGAAATGTTTTTAAAAAATAAGCGTAAATATATTTGTGGAAAGAACAGGGTAGTTGCTTCCCATGATGGGGACATGATCTAGTTCTAAAAGGGAAGAATTCAATCCTTTGAAGAAATACACTTACTAAAATTTTCAAATTTGCCTGCAAGGTACAAGTATGCTAGAAAAAAGCAGTGCTACAGACTGCCCAACTCTCAGCAAAAATGATCAGCAGTTTCACACCTGAACAGCTATATTCTAGAATATAGAGGATTTCATCCTAGAGTTGGGATTATATTAATGACATCTATCAATAACTAAGGTTATATTAATATAATACCCCAGTTTAGGGCTCATTATTTAGCACTCTTGGCTGAGGTATTATTCTCTCTCTAACCTAACTGACTTAAGCCTTAGGATTTTCAACAGTTTTGTTGAAATTCTAGAATTCTGTAAAAATCTAGATGTTTGTCAAGTTATTCTAAAATATTTGCTTAGAAAACCTATTCATCTGTTTGAAATTTTATTTTTGATCCATCAATTTTAAGAAGTACATTCAATGTACTTTTCCTCTTAAAAGGAAGCACTTTAAAATTTTAAGGGCATGAATAGTGAGCAATCACTAAACTAAGAATAAAATTCAAATTGCCATGACCTATAAGATCCTAGAAGTCCAGGATAATTTTCAAAACTTATTATGTACTTTTCTCCACTTGCTCAAGAAGGTCTAGCACAATGACCTTATGGAATTCCTCAAACACATCAAGCCAGTTCCCACTAAGAACCAGTTAATTTTTCTGTTATTTTTGTCTGCCACTTTTCCCTTCCAAATCATTGTTGATGCTGTTGG
Organism: Cheracebus regulus; assembly: GCA_963574635.1. Classification (NCBI taxonomy): domain Eukaryota; kingdom Metazoa; phylum Chordata; class Mammalia; order Primates; family Pitheciidae; genus Cheracebus; species Cheracebus regulus. The sequence continues at coordinate 14,052 of CAUYQU010092618.1, forward strand.
TTAATGATCTATCTCTTTGGTCATATACAGATAAATTTACTTTTTAAAATGTATGTTAGAGGAAATATTGGTTCTCAGAATTGCATATAATTAGCAGAGGAAAAAACAATGTATAATCTTTTCTTATTACAAGAAAATGAGAGACAACTTAGATATTAAGTATAAAATAACACAGGGTAGCCAGGAATAAAGAGAACAATTATTTAAAATACAGGAAGTTCAAGTAAATTAATACAATTTGTACATCAAATTTGACTCTGAGATAGTTGATAAAAAAAAAATGAAGACAAGCATTAGACTAATGAACGTAATAAAATGAAATGTGAAGGACTAGAATGCAAAAAGGAGTAATATAATAATATCTAATACCTAAAATATCAAGTATGATAAAATCATTGACAGACAGGATTTAAATATTCCTGTGGGTCTGCGCAATTCATAATAATCTGTGTAGTTTATCATTTAGCTTCATTTTACAAATAAAATACAAAGATAACTGAAAAGGTTTTAAGGTTTTTCAACCAATCATCATTCAGTTCATTTTTCAACCAATCATCATTCAGTTCATTTGGGAGGTTTTAGAATGGTTTGTGCTGCTAAAGCAGATATTTTCAAATGCTTTCGGAATCTATTCCATCAATATAATATGGCAAAATATGTAATCAACTTTATCAGCACTCCACAGCAGCTCATATCGCTCATGGTAACACCTCCAAATCACTGCAGGTTGGCATTTTCTCAGTTGCCAAGACTTTCAGCAATCACTACTCCTTACAAAATGCAACTGGCTTACTATTTGGTAGCCTAAAGAAAAACAATTCAAGCCTTTGTAAAATCACTGGATTTCCTATTCTATGGTATAGTGATTTCAAAGACCAGAATTCTTTCATACCTTGCACTTACATCTCTGGTCTTGCAGTTGCTCAAAGTTATAATCAATCTGAATTAGTAGATTCTCATCAAACTAGGGAGAAAATTCAGAGAAAGAGCTAAAATATCACAGAACACATAGACTCCATTGCGGTTTCTTAACTACCCTTCATTTGGCTGCCTGGAATTTTTTTTTTTCTGTTTTTTTTAAAACTCTGTTAGCAAATCTTTTAGTAACATGTTCACTATGTCCCTTTCATTCTGTGGCTTTTCTCCCTTCAGGTCATGGATTTTACTCTTCTGATTTATTGTCTAAATAGATGTCATTTGTTGGACTCAGGCAAAACACCTGCAAAGAAACTTTCAGTCAATGTATCTGTTAACTGAAGAAGAAACTATTACCATATTTCAATCTTGTACATCTATGTAAGATTAAATTTATATACAATGTTTTTGAAAATATTCTTAAATAGCATTTTCCCTGCATTTATATACAGTGTAAAAGTCCATGTATAGCTTCAAAATAGAATTGAAAATACTAAAACTACTTTCCTTCTCTCAGAGTATCTTCCTTTATAAAGTTAAAAAGAAGAAAATATAAGAGCAATCATAGATATATTAAATATATATAAGCATTAATTTTTCCCAATATATCAATAACAAAAAAGATCAATAATGACATATATGAATTATTACTCCTAAATTCAATTATTTTGGTGTCTAAGACTAAAAGCTCTCTAAGAACGAGAGATCTAAATGGATCAAATAAAGACTTCCGCTAACACATTCATAGTAAAATTTTGTATCTATTAAATAGGGGTAGACGGGAGTTAGTTAAAACAGAAAAAATATAAAGACAATTCCATTGCTAATACAAAAAGTAAGAATAAGCAGGCCTTGTTTTTCAGGGACTATTCACTTTTAATTGCTATATGGTCTTTGTTTAACATAATAAAAATTGGACTTTGACTTTTTCCTTTCATGATTGGTATTTATTTATTTATTTATTTATTTTGAAACAGAGTTTCGCTCTTGTTACCCAGGCTGGAGTGCAATGGCATGATCTCAGCTCACCGCAACCTCCGCCTCCTGGGTTCAAGCAATTCTCCTGCCATGCCCAGCTAATTTTTGTATTTTTAGTAGAGATGAGGTTTCACCATGTTGACCAGGATGGTCTCGATCTTTTGACCTCGTGATCCACCCGCCTCAGCCTCCCAAAATGCTGAGAATGATTGGTATTTCTTAGTAACTATTTTATTGAGTGAAAATGACTAAAACTATTATGAAAATGATTTTAAGGAACTTCAGTGTTCTGCACAATTAATTCATTTAATTTTCAAGAACACATAGATTCCTGGGAAATTTCACTAATTAGAAAATTGAGTTGTTTAAAAATAAAAACTAATAGATTAAAATTAGAAGTACAGCTTATAATATTTCAGTTATATTTATTGTTATAAAAGCTCCCCAATATCCATGTTTTTCTGTTTTGAAAAGCTGGCACTTAGATGACTGATAAGCCATGGTAAATTGGAAGAGTCCAGTGAGGTCACATCATAGATGATTTCACTCTTTAGAAAGTAGGCATGCACCTAGACCTCATTTTCCAGCCCTCTCTGTAGTTAGGCATAGCCACGGCACTGGATTCTGGACAGGAAATGTGTGGATACGATCTATCAATATGCCATTTGTGATATTTTTCTTCATTTACAAGCTGAAGACTCCAGGACCTCAAGGAAGGAGAAGCTATGTGATGGAAGAAATCTTTATTTAATGCTTTGAGTAGGAATGTCGCTGCTGTGCTATTGTATGAGCAGAAAATAAACTTTACTGTGTTACATTACTCAAATATGGCAACTGTTTGTTACAACCATTAGTCTCTCTTGACTAAAACAGTTGATGAATATCTGACTAATCACCCTGACTCCAAACTCCAGATTTCATCTTTTCTTAAGTATCTCATACATTTCAACTGCAGCATATCCAAAATTTAATTTATCATTGCCTCCAAACCTCCCTTGTGATCATATTTCTCATTTTAGAAGACACCCTCTTCCACCCAGTTGTTTAATATAAAGGTTGAAATCATTCTACAATCCAATTTTTCTTACGTCTTTAACCAGTGGGTCATTAAGACTAATAAACCATGTTTTCCTAACCCAGTTCACTCTCTCATGTCCACTGTCAGTGTCTTAATCCATCCCCTCACAACTGCTTAAACAAGCTTACCATAGAAAGTCTCCTAATGTGATCTCATTCTTCATACAACCCATTTTCTGAAGCCTGGTCAGAAATCTTTTTCATACAAACAAAACACTGAATATGTGACTACCTTCTTTAACATTGCTCATTTTCTCTACATTTTCTTCCAGAAAAATCTGCATTTGCTAGTAGAGAATTGGATAATTTATCATGTGATCTTTGAGACATTGTCCAAATACATTGCTCTCTACTTCTCAGCAGTCACTGGTGTATAGCCATTTTGAAGTTTTTATTATATACCCTGTCTTTTTGTGCTCCTGCAACTTTGAACATAGTGCATGAACTAGAATCCTGCTTCTCTATCTATGAAATCTGCTAAAGAAGCCCTGGTTTATCCAAACGTCAGTTCAGTTGGTCACTCGTGCTATACACTTTCCCATGCTTATCTTAACCCCATACAAATCAGGCTTCAGCACAGGAGATGCTTTTGCATTCACTGGTATCCACCATAGTTTCAACACAAACACAACAGCGTTTCATAGTATTTGTTTACCTTTTTGTTTTTCACTGCACAATAGACTACTTGACAGCCAGCTATGCTTTAAACCAATTTTCCTCACTCAATTTAGATGCTCAATAAATGTGTTGAAATGAATCAACAATGAACAATCCATTTATTACTTCCAAACCTCAATAATCTAATTTTCTACATTGATGGAACAACTTGAAATGTGCAACTGTGTAGGTTGCTTTACACTAATGCACATAGAACCAGTTCTGTGGATTTTCTATTCATAGTTCCTAGATCATGACCTCATTATCTTACCCAACTAGCAAGTTAGCCACATACTTAACGGAGAAAAACGAGTTCAGGCTGATTTATATTTATATGTGTTGCTGTACTAAACCAACAATCTAGTGGACAGCCCAGAATTGCTGAAGATTTGAGAATAAGCATATTGCTGTTCTTCCTATTTGTTTGCTTGGTTCATTACTCACTTGAAAGTGCATTTCTCAATGAAGTTATTCATTTGTAATTTTCAGTGGGAAATCCTGTAAGTAGTTTCTATCATGCACACACAAAATTAGATAAATTAAAGCATATACTAAGTAGACACTGACATATAAATATTGATAAATGAAGGCAGAAAATGTCCCAGTTTCTATATTTTAGAGGTGACAACATGACTTTTGAAATTTGATTAAGAATAAAAGATACTTAAAGGATCAGACGGCAATATTATGAGTGATACATTCATAAGAGTAAGCTTTTTTTCTTCAAATCTCAAAGAAGAACACCATTTTAGAGGTTTAGCTGTTTTAAACACTGCATTCATAAAAACACAGAAAAGGTTCCAGTATGATTCATCTAAAGAATATGGCTTATATCTAGTAAAAGCAAAAGTACAGCTTTATGGCTTTGTTTATAAGACAAATTTTTGTTTGTAAAACAAATTCAACATGAAATAATAACATTTATTTTAGTAATGGTCATGGGAGAATAAAAAAACACACACGCAGACACAGTTACATGCATGCATGTACACAGGTATACACACACACCCCACACAATATTTAAGGTTCCTAAAATTAACAAAGAAATAGCTCTATTGGTGAAAATGACAAAGACTCAAAATTGACAATGATGAGGCTTAAAGTATTTCCAGTCTCAGAGATTAACTGCTGTTGGCAAAGATGATTTTTTGAAGATAGAAACAAAATGTCTTAATAACATTGGAAATACAAAATTCATGTGTTCAAAACATAAAAATACATGACAAATAAAGATATTATATTCAGTGTTTTCAAATACGACACCACTGATATAAAGAAAATTCTATCACAGTCAAAGAAATGAGATATCTACATTTGGCACTGCACAGACTGTTAGAGATAAAGCAAATCCTGGATACCTCAAAATTTCAAACTTAATGAAGACACTGTCTTTTTCTATAACCAGATGGGCTGAGTTAATCTTATATGCATTAGGATCAAAATAAAATATCTCTTTCAAGATTTTTGAGTTATTTCCTTAAACCATCTTTTGTTTCCTTTTTTCGATCCATTTCAAAGAAAAAAAATTTAAGTGCTCAGTAAATACTCTCAAGAATAACATATACTATTTTATAAGAGCTTTGCTCAACAAAACAGGAGAGCTGTCTCAGTGATTTTGGGCCACGAGAAGAACAGTACTTATCCATCAATCATAACATCTGATGTCGATTTCATATGGTTGACTAGTTTAAAGTAAACATAAATCCAAGCATCTAGTGTGTGCAATGAACAGTGTAGCAGATAGCGCCCTGGAGAAGCATTAGCACTGCAAACAATCTCTACTCCCAAGGAATTTATCGTCTACTCTGCAAGAAAACACACCAAAAGAATCTACACCTAAATATACATTACATGCTACCTAGATGAAATCTGAGGTTCTGTGGTAAAAATGAAGGAGATTTTTGCATTCTGACAGTTAGGACAACACTGAAGAAAAGAACACAGGAAAGCAGCAGACAGGGTATTCCAGCATGAATAAAAGCAGGGAGCTGAAGCCACAGAGAGATAAAGAGACCTGCCTAGATTTGGGGGCACAATAGCAAAAAAGTGGATACACACAATGGTGGCTTTAATATCCAGCTGACAGCAGACTGAATGTAATTTGATAGGGAACTTTTAAGACCAGCAGATCAACTGTGCCAAATGAAACAGGATGACTGAAAACGTGGGGTTCTGATAAAGGACTTTGATTTAAGTAGTAAGGAGAATAGGTGATAAGACTTACTGGCCATTGAGGATTGCTGGAGTAAGGAAATATCTGCAGTTACTGAGTGCCTGCTGTGTGCCAGCCACCAGGTCAGACCTTCACTCAGAGGCACCATCACAAAGGAAATAATGAAGAGAACTGGGAGCTATGGAGAAGAAATGGGTATCCCAAAGTGAAAGGGGACACTGTAATCGATATCAAGAGGCCTAACAGATTCCCTGGGATGTGATTCCGGAGGCTTGGCGAAAGTAAAGTCGGATACTAACAGAATGTAAATATAATACTTGAGACGTAAATATAGATGTACTATAGACAGCTGGGATTACCTTTTGGATCAGTTTATCTCTAATTTGAACAAAATATCCACCTCCCCTTACTTTGCAAAGCAGAATAATAAACTGAAATACACCCTGTCATGTTCTAAAATAGACCAAAAAAATCCTTGCTGAAAAATAATATATTTATTATAGCAAGAATTTTTCTAATTTCATAAACACACACACACACACATTTTAAATGGCATGGTGGAGGAGGAATTACTTCATTAATTCATTCAACAAAATGAATAAGTAAATCCCAGTTCTTTCCTTTTAAATATGATCTTCATCTTTTCTTTCAATCAGTTGAATGAATCTTTTACTATACTAGTTATAATTACTTATACAAATGGAAAGATTTCTTGTTTTAAATGATGCCTCAGTGTTTTCATATATTTTCTTTAGAATTAAACCTTCTTTGACAAAAGCCCAAAGGTTGTAAAAATATGTTTGTTTATATGGTGCGATAGAACATTTTTAGGATTTGCTAAAAATAACAAATAAAAAAATCTGCTAATCTTCAAGGTCTCCAGATAAAATAAGAAATGTAGTTTCAACTGAAAATATTAAATGAGGCATACTCACAAAACAGAGTACATAATGCATGGAAATACAGAGACAGTGGCCAAAAACTCATATAGGATATATGGATGCCTAATATGTAATGAAACATCTCTTTATGGAGTTCAATACCTTGCATTTTAAAAAATGTAATTATGTTATATTTCTATTTGAGAATGATTTGTTTTAGAAAAAGAGAACCAAATGCATTCACTTCATATTCAATTTCTATTATATAAAACTGTAGTAATTTTGACATTAACAATGATATGTGATTAAGTTTATTTTAAAAGCTAACAATTTCTAACAAGAAATGGCACAATTTATGCTTATATTGTCAGTTCATGGGTTGAGAAAACAGATTGTTAATATTATATGTTAACTTTAAAACTATTTTCTGTTGTTTGTTTTATTTTGAATCCTCACTGTAGAGAGAAAAAGTCTTATAATTAGAAACTCATACCTCATAAATCTTGCTTTTATATAATTTTTATATACTTAGCAGTTATAACTTTTTTCACTGATCAATTTTATAGATGAGAATGAGACCACTATGAACAAAAATATAGGCACTTTTAATGATCTTCCTACAGATTAACTAGAAAATTAAGAAATGTTTTTTGGCCTTAATCCTGGAATAAAGTAATTAAACTTAAATTATAAAGAATTCCATATTTGTAAGCCATATTTAAATGCTATGTTACATCAATATTACAAAAGCCTGGAAACCACAATCTTGTATAAAGGCCATCACAATCTTATGAAAAAAGAATAAAACCTCTGTAATAACATCTACCCAGCAACTGCCCGTCCAACCTGACTGGCACCTGCCTTGTTATTGATCTTTGTAACCAAGAATAGTTACCTCAAAACAATTACATAATTCTCATCTTTTTCCTTAAAAACCCTCTGTCTTCCCTTACTTTCCTGAACACACATATAGTTTACTTCAGTATGTGTATTCCAGTGCCAATGCCTATCCTTGAATAAACATAATTTTCTCTTAGAGTGTCTTCCTCTTTGTTGTTTAGGTTGGCGTAATGGAACCAAAGGCAGGGCCAAAATGAGACTCCTCTCAGACAAACTGGTATCCCCTGGAACCAAGTGTGGTATAAACTGAGCCCACGGTGTATTACTTCTTGGATTCTAGGACTCTTTCACTTTGGCAAGTTCTTTTTTATTTGAGACTAAAGACAAATGTTCTTCTGGTTTGAGTATTCTGTTTCCTATAGAATCTACATTCTCTCTGTGAGGCATGTCTCTTCTGTCAAATTTACGTTTGAGTCTCCATACCTGTTTAATATTTTGTTTTATCTGCATGCTTAGATTAAAGTTTTGGGGAGCACTCTGATTTTATTTGGTTTGGTTATGTGCATCTGTAAATGATTTGGCTGTTTTGTTTGTTTGTTTGTTTGTTTTTTTATCTTGCTTGTTTCTGATCATGTTCTGAGAGATAAAAACTACCCAACAATTTAAATGGTGGGCATGATCTTGAATGATTAATAAAAAACAAAATAAGATTCTCAAGCTATTTGGGACTCTAGCCACCAATATGGAGTTTCCTCATGCACATTTTAAATCATTGTCATCATGGCATTCATTTGCACTCCCCAAGCTTGTTTTTCTCTTAGAACTAAATTAGAAAGTGCGCCAACTACACAGTTAACATAATAGAGCTGTCAAAGTTTTGGTCTGTCTCTCTATTTTTTCCTACTCACTCTGAATTGTTGACTTTTTTATTTCTATGAAGATAATGTAATGCTGCTAATTTCAAAAGCCACTTAGAAGTTTTTCTTAGGGCATTTCAAACCAAAATAAGAGTATTAAAGGGCTTTCAAATTAATGACTTTACAAATTACAACAGCTCCTTAACCACCAACAATCTAGACACCTTTGGAAATGTGAACTTAAATTAGGCTAGACTAACAATTGCTTAGCATGGTGAAACAATTAATCAAAGGATTAATTCTAAAAGGAAATAAATAGATAAAGGTTTATGAAGGTTAGGCCTTCAAATCAAACAGGCCAAAATCTTGAGCTCAGAGCCATAACATTAGGTATTCCTGTTGGGCATAAAAAATAGTTTTTCCTACCACATAGGAGAGGGGGTTAAGAAAACACCTGCAAATATTTTTCTAAAATGCATCCCAACCTGCATTGAGACTAGTCAAACGACCAGACTGGAAAACACACACAAAAGATTGGCTATTAAAAATCCAAAGTCACTTGGACGTTTTGTTTTTCTTATAACAAAAGAAAATAGCCAGTCCCAACTAAATTGTAAATATTTAGAGACTTAAACCTTAAACTCATTTAAAAAACTCCAAACAGAGGGGAAAAGGTACAATAATTAACCCAAATGCCTTTTAAAATGTGACTGAAGCATCTTTGATCAGTAAGCTGTTTTAAAATTTGTCAATAAAATAAAAATGGAAATGTCTTCGGAATTGTCAATGTTCATTTTTGCCTGAGTTTACTGTTTAGACACTTTTTCTTTTTTTTGAGATGGAGTCTTGCTCTTTCACCCAGGTTGGAGTGCAATGGTGCGATCTCTGCTAACTACAGCCTCTGCCTCCTGGGTTCAAGCGATTCTCCTGACTCAGCCTCCTCAGGAGCTGGGATTACAGATGCCCAGCTAATTTTTTAAATTTTTTTAGTAGATATGGAGTTTCACCATGTTGGTCAGGCTGGTCTTGAACTTCTGACCTCAGGTGATCCACCTGCCTCAGGCTCCCAAAGTGCTGGGAGTAGAAGCATGAGCCACTGTGCCTGGCCCTTAGATACTTTTGTATATGTCTCTGATGATTGTTTTAAAATCATAGAACTATTAACTAAGCCTAAAAACAGGATGATTTTGGTTTGTGTAACACTTTGATAAATAAGACCATCAATTTCATAGTATTGGTTTAATAAAAACAGCTGTATCTTATGAGTTATTGGCAAAATACCCATATACTTCAGATTCTTGCTTAGGTGATCACCTGATAATCATAAGCTAGAGAAAGGGTTATCAGAGAAACACCTTGAAATGATGACTAGCTTAGCCTAATATCTGTTTTCATAAGTAATCTAAGTATAATGGTTAAAGCTAAATTAGGTACGTATAAAATACCCTCTGAGTCCCAAGTGGTCTGTGCTGGTGTTGGCAGTGACTGTGATGGGCTGAATGTGCCAGTCCCAATCCTGCAGTTGTTGCGTGTGGGGTGTGGCTGCCATGGCTGTAGTGATAGGCTGGGTGGGCCCAACTTTGGGACCCCGTAGGAATACGCAGGTGTCAACAATGGTGGATTGAGCTGGTTAGTTCAGCTCAGTGGTGGCTCTAGCCCTCTGAAACACATGGATATTTTGCCAATAAGTCATCAGATATAGCTGTTTTTATAAGTCGGTCTTATTTATCAAAGTGTTACACAAACAAAAATCCTATTTTCAGGCTTATTTTATAGTTTTATGATTTTTAAAACATTTATCAGAGACATATATAATACAAAAGTATGTAGGGGTCCGGCTTGGTGGCTCAGGACTGTAAGCCCAACAGTGTGGGAGGCAGGGGCGGGTGGATCAGCCTGACCGACATGGTGAAAACCCGTCTCTACTTAAAAAATAGAAAAATTAGCCAGAAGTCATTGCACATGCCTATAATCCCAGCTACCCTGGAGGCTGAGGTCGGAGAATCGCTTGAACCCGGGAGGCGGAGGTTGCAGTGAGCCGAGATCCCACCGTTGCACTCCAGCCTGGACGACAGAGCAAGACACTGTCTCAAAACAAAACAAACAAAAACCCAAAAGTGTCCAAACAGTGCCCCGGTCCTGAGGGGTAAAGCCAGGCCGGGAAAGCCTGACGTGGGGCCCCCGCGGGCCGTGAACAGGCACTGGCTGTGGGACGTAGAGTGCAGGTGGCCTGGCAGTGTGCACTTCAGTCACATTTCAGCTCTGGCTGGGGCGGCCCTCAGGGGCAGCTTCTTTGTGTGGGCAGGTAAGCTTGTCCTTCAGCCAAGTGAAGATGTGTCCTGGCTTCCCTGCTGAGGACAGCCGCGTCATTGCCAGTGGCTCACACTTTAGCCCTGGAG